>PVJL010013982.1:0-29941 GCA_004026885.1 Lyroderma lyra | reverse complement strand
ATGCGGAATATAAAACTGAAAGCAAAGAAACAAGAAATGAAGAAACAAATAACCCATGGACACAATCTATAGATTAATGTTTATTTGGGGACGAGTAGGATAGGGAGGGG
Organism: Lyroderma lyra; assembly: GCA_004026885.1. Lineage (NCBI taxonomy): Eukaryota > Metazoa > Chordata > Mammalia > Chiroptera > Megadermatidae > Lyroderma > Lyroderma lyra. Next base: position 29,831 of record PVJL010013982.1, on the reverse strand, counting down.
AGAAGGGGGAGGGGGTGGGAGAGGAGGGGGGAAGCTAAATATAAGGTGATGGAAAGAGAAGTCACATTAGGTGGTGAACTTATTATACAACAAGTTGACAATGCACTGTAGAATTGTGTGCCTGAAACCTATGTAATCCTTGCTAACAGATGTCACCCCAATAAGTCTAACAATAAAAATGAATTTTAAAAAATAAGGACCATATATTATTTTTATAGATAAAGTTTTCATTAAAAAAAAGAATACATAGAAACTAATGACCATGAAAATACAATGTATCAAAATTATTGGGATGCAGCAAAAGCAGTATTAAGAGAAAAATGTATTACAATTACAGGCCTATCTCAACCAAAAATAAATACAAATAAACAACCTAACACTACATTTAATGAACATGAAAAAGAACAAATAATCCCAAAGACTGCAGAAGGGAGAAAATAATAAAAATTAGAGCAGAACGAAATGGAATAACAAAACGAGCAATAGAATAAATGCAACAAAGAGCTGGTTCTTTGAAAAAAAAAAAAAAAGAAACTGTCAGAGCCCTGGCTAAACTCACCAAAACAAGAAAGAGAAAAGACAAATAAACATAATAAGGAATGAAGGAAGAGAAAATTATGACATACCACAGAAATACAAAAAATTATATGTGAATACTATGAGGGGCGATAAGCCACCAAAATCAACAACCTAGAAGAAATGGACAAGTTTCAAGAAATATATAGCTTATGAAAATTGAATCAAGAAGAACTAAATAATCTAAATAGACTGATAAATAGTAAGAAAATAAAAACAGTCATTTAATACCTCACAAAAGTAAAAGTCCAGGACCAGATGTCTTCACTAGTGAATTTTACCAAACAATCAAAGATAAATAATATCTGCCCTCGTCAAACTCTTTCAAAGAATTTAAGGACAGACATTACTTTCCAATTTATTTTACAAGGCCAATATTACCCTGATACCAAAGTTGAATAAGGATAAAACAATAAAAACAAAACTACAGACCAATAAGGCTTATGAATACAGATGTAAAAGTCCTAAACAAAATACTAGCAAATCAAATACAATACTTTAAAAATACTATATATCACAATCAATTGAGATTCATATCAGAAGCATGATGATGGTTCAACGTACGCAAATAAATTAATGAGATGCACCACATTAACAAAACAAAATATAAAAATCATATGACTATATCAATTAATGTGGAGAATCAATTGGACAAGATATGACATCCATTTATGATTAAAACACTTAATAAAATGGATATGGAAAGAAAATACCTCAAAATAATAAAGGCCATATATGACAAACCCTCAGCTAATATCATACTGAATGGTGAAACTCTCAAACTTTTTCTTCTAAAATCAGGAAAATGAAAGGGATATCACCTGCCCCCACTGTCATTCAACATAGTATTAGAAGTTCTAGCCAGAGCTATCAGGGAAAAGAAATAAATAAAAGACATTCAAATTGAGAATGAGGAATTTAAATTGTCACTTTTTTGCAGATGACATGATTCTTTATATAGAAAGTGTTAAAGTCTCCAACAAAAACTATGAGAAATAATACATGAAAAGAGTAAAGTTCCAGGATACAAAATCAATATACAAAAATTTATTGCATTTCTATGTACTAAAGAACCTCAGGGGAAAAAAAAAACCCAATAACTTTGGCAATCACACCAAAAAGAATAAAATACCTAGAAATAAACTTAAAAAAGATGTTAAGGACTTATCCCAGTAAAACTCTTAGATACTACTAAAACAAAATGAAGAAGATAGAAATAAATAGAAAGATATTCTGTGTTCATGGTTTAGAAGATTCAATATAGTTAAAGTGGCCATATTACCCAAAACAACATACAGATTTAATGCAATTCCCATCAAAATCCCAAAGATTTTTTTTTTAAAAAAACTACATCAAAATATCATCAGATTTTTATGGAATCACAAAAGACCCCAAATTGCCAAAGCATTCCTATGAAAAAAGAATAAGGCTGGAGGCATCACACTCCCTTATTTTAATCTACAGTGCAAAACACCAATAATTAAAACAGTACCACATTGGTAGAAAAAGAGACCACCAACCAATGGAATAAAATAGAAAACTCAAAAATAAGCCCACATATATATGGACAGGAAACTTTTCACGAAGTGTGAAAAACATACAATGGAGAAAAGAAAGCACCTTCAGTAAATGGTGCTGAGATCATTAGAAAGCCACACACAAAAGAATGTATCTGGACTTCAATCTATTACCATATATCAAAACTAGCTCAAAATGAATAAAAGACCTCCACATAAGACCTGAAACAAGAAATTCCATAGAAGAAATTATCAGTAATAAACTTATGAATCTTAGGTTCAAGGAGGAATTTGTGAATTTGACCTCAAAGGCAAGGAAAGTAAAAGCAAAAATAAATGAAATGAACTATATCAAACTAAAAGGCATCTGCACAACAAAAGATACCATCAATAAAATGAAGCAGCAACAAACCAAATGGGAGAAGGTATTTGCACACAATTCCTCAAATAAGGGGCTAATATCCAAAATATAGAAATAACTCATACATTTCATAACGACAACAAAAATATCCAATTAAAAACTGGGTAGGAGACCTGTACAGACACTTCTCCCAAGAAGATATACAAATGGCCAACAGTTTTTTTTTTGTTTGTTTGTTTTTTGCTTTTTGGTATGTGGGTAACTCCCTGAGTGGGAATCGAATACAAATGGCCAACAGTTTTATGAAGAAATGCTCAATTTCACTAGCTATTAGAAAAATGCAAATCAAAACCACAGTGAGATACAACCTCACACCTGTTAGAGTATCTATTGTCAATAAGATAAATGATAGAAAGTGTTGGAGAGGCTGTGAAGAAAAAAACCCCCTCAAACACTGTTGGTGAGAATGTAAACTGATACAGCCACTATAAAAAACAGTATGGAGATTCCTCAAAAAATTAAGATTAAAATTACCATATGACTCAGCAATCGCTCTTCTGGGTATTTACCCAAATATTATGAAAAAAAAATTCCTGCAAAGATATATGTACCCTAATGTTCATTGCAGCATTGTTTATGGTGGTGAAAATATGGAAGCAGAGTGTCCTTAGATAGATAAGTGGATAAAGAAGATGTACATACACACAATGGAATTCACTCAGCCATAAGAAAAAATGAACTACGGACATTTGTGACATGGATGGATCTTGAGATTATCATGCTAAGCAAAATAAGTCTGAAAAAGTCAAGAACCATATGACTTCACTCATATGTGTGATATAAAACTGAAAACAACAAAGGAATAAAAGAAATAAACACGAATCCCCCAAATTTATGACACATACAGTACTTTACTGGTTACCAGAGGGTAAGAAAGAAGGTGGATGGTGGATGAGGGATGGGGGTAAAATATATGGTGACAGAAAAATAACTGACTTCCAGTGGTGAGCACACAATGCAACACATAGACAATGTATTATAGAATTGTACATCTGAAATCTACATAATTTTAATAACTAATATCACTCAAATGAATTTAATAAAAAATAAAATAATCATTTCTGCTACTGAGACATATATGTCCGGAAATTTTCTATGAAGTAAAATTCTAAAAAATTTTTTTTTGTTTTTTTTTGGTTTTTTTTTTTTTTTTTGCTTTTTGGTATGTGGGTAGCTCCCCGACCGGGAACCGAACCCAGGCCGCAGCGCCGACAGCGCCAATGCCGAAGCCCCAAGCCACTACACCATCAAGGAACTCCTCTAAAAAATTTTTAACTCTCTACTGTTTACATGCAGTAAAAATCATAATATATACTAAGCAAGCTGCATTCTAATATTTTATTTCTTAAACAATACTATTAGTTATAGACACACACACACACACACACGCACAGTCAGTTGGCATTGCTCTGTTCTGTGGCCACAAAATGCAGGTTAAACTAACTCTTTTGCAATTGAGTTTTGGTGGTAATAATACAGATTAAGCAAGAACATGAGCATCACTACGTATTCATCACAAGTATTAAAAAAACAAATTCAAATGCATAATATGTTAACATGGTGTCTGTAGAGTCATTTTTTTTAATTGAAAGCAAGTATTATTTGTCCATATAAAAATAAGACAAGACCCATGTTTTAAAGTAATTACAGATTATATTATATTTTGTTACCAATACATTGTCCACAACATAGCTTACCCATCATCTTTGCTTACTTCATCCGTAGGTAATACTAAGTTCTTGCACTAATCTTTCAAAGTAGATAAGACACTTTCAAGGAGACTCTTATCCTAGTTTTCAGTAAATGCATAACAAAAATTTTAACACCTCCATCTAAATGAGTGTTGTAAAAAACAAGAGGTTATTATGATTATTGTTTATATATCTTATCGGAACCAGCCAATGAATCGAACATCCTGAGGGGGGGGAGTGAGGATTAATGAAAAGAGACAGAGAAGAAAGTTACCGGGAGGACTCCAGTAAATACTGAAGCCCCGAGTTTATTTTCCATCACCAATATATACATACAGAGTACATGCGACATAGCAGGAAGAATATGCATTACCTCATTGGAAAGCAGATTATTAACCATTTACCAGAAATCTAAAAGTCAGAGAGAACTCAGGGGGACAGTTTCCCAGGACAATTTTTTCCATTACCCAGATAGTTATCTTTCTTTTGTGTCTCAAGGAACTGGCCATTCTCACCACATACCTCAGTAAGTAGTAAGCACCCTCCAGGTGCAGAAAGGAACAATACAAGGAGCAAAACAAGTTATGCTTCACTAAAGCCAGGCTGCATGGCTCCCAACAATATCTTGTCTGTTTCAGGTCATATTTGATATCATTCCCACTGATAATATTTAACAACAAAATTACAAATAATAGCAACAAGCATTGGAATTTTAACCAACAGTAAATGTCCTTCTTTTACCACAAACAATTCACCATCTTCTCTTTTCTTTTTTCCTACTGGAAACTAAAGCCCCAGATGTAAATGGTAATGACCTGCAATGAGACTCATATTTTATTGTCATTAGCTACCTGAATGTTCTGATGGTCAACCAACTCTGTTGTATGAAACCATAATTTTATTAATCTTTGTCAAAATGTTTTCCATTAGACTCAAAGTATCTCCCCACCATTTATGTATTAACTACAAAGGGGAAAAATAGTAAATTAAAAGTAGAGAAAACTGGGACACAGCATTTTAATTAAAGTTTTTAAGGATTAAAGTTAACATCATTAGTACTAAAACAAAGTGACAATAGTTTTCTCTGAAATGATGGACCAAGAGGAACATAGCATCACTTCTTGTATTACTGCCAAAAATACATGATCTGATTCTACCCATGAGATCACACTAGAAACTCTTAAAAAATGTTGAGGTCATGGAAGACAAAGAATGATAAATTTTAAAAAATTAAGAGACATAACAATTAAATGCAGTGTATAATCCTGGCTTAAACCCTTTACTGGAAGCAGGGAGAGAAGATAGTGGTGGCTATAAAAAAATCAGTGAGATAATTGATAACACTGTGAAAAGCATTAGGTGACAAGTGCTGAAGAAGCAGCACAGATAATAAATTTTATCATGATACAAAAGAAGCTACAATCACATTTGGAATGAACAAAATGTCTGTTATTTTTCTCCTAAAATAATTTAATTAAAACATACTAAATAGTAATGTGTTTTTGTTATACTTCTATGAGATTAAGGAATACAATATAAGTGTGATTTCTAAATTGGTATGTCTGAGGTGGGTGCTATAAATTTCCATTTTTATTCTTATATTTATGGGGTGCCATTGGTTAGTAAAATTACATAGTTTCCAGGTGTACAATTCTACAATATGTAATGTATGTGTTGCATTGTGTGCTCATTACCCACTGTCATTTCTCCTTCCATCTTTCCTCAACCCCTTCCTCCATTACTCTCTGGTAACCATGACACTATTGACTGTGTCCATGAGTTTTTGTTTTATTGTTACTTTCAGTTTTATATCCTACTTATTAGTGAAGTCATATGGTTCTTGACTTTTTCTCTCTGGCTTATTTCACTTAACATAATGATCTCAAGGTCTACCCATGTTGTCCCAAATGGCAATATTTCATCTTTTCTTATGATTGAGTAATATTCCATTGTGTATATGTATTACATCTTCTCTATCTGACAATTAACTTTGGCAAATTTATGATGCCTTACCAAGTTGTTTGTACAGTGCTGCCAACGTAAGTGCACCATGGCAAGTTAAGAACATAATTGTAAGATTTTGGGGATGATGACAGCTCTGATAGCTATTCAAGAAAAATAGTTCCAAAATTGATTTGAAGACTGGACTAGGCCCTGGTGTGGCTGCATGACTTTCACTTCAAAGATGACCATAGAGATATTCAACAATGAGATATGTAGCACTTTTTCTAGAATGAGCTCTCAGAATTAACTGTCTGACCTCATACAGTCAACTGATATTTAACAAGGGAGCCCAAAATTCTCAGTGTGAAAAATATAGTCTCTGTAACAAATGGTGTTAGGAAAACCAGATGTTCACAGGCAAAAGAGTGAAACTAGACTCTCATCTTACACCACTCACAAAAATTAATTTTAAACCATTCAAAAAATGGGTTAAAGACTTAAATGTAAGACCTGAAACCATAGAACTCCTAGAAGAAAATATAGGGGAAAAACCTCCTTAACATTGGTCTCAGCAATGATTTTTAAAATATATATGTATAAATTGCAAAATGATTACTACAACTAAGTTAGTTAACAAATCCATCACCTTACAATAATTACCATTGTGTGTGTGTGTGTGTGTGTGTGTGTGTGTGTGTGTGTGTGGTTAGAACTTTTAATATCTAGTCTCTTAGTAACTTACAAGTATACAATACTATATTGCTAACTATAGTCATCATGCTGTTCACTAAATTTCCAGAATTATTCATCTTATAAATGGAAGTTTGTACCCATTGGCAATGAATTTTAGGACATAACACCAAAAGCATAATCAACAAAAGCAATATAAACAAGTGGTACTACATTAAAGAACTTCTGAAAGATAAAATAAATGATAAACAAAATAAAAAGGCAACCTGTAAAATGGGAGAAAACATTTGTGAACCACCTATCTGATAAGGGGTTAATATCTAAAATATATAAGGCATTCATTCAAATCAATAGTAAAAAAGAGCAATTAAATATGAGCAGAGAACTTTAAATTCATTTTTCTATAGAAGACATCCAAATGGTCAATAGGTACATGAAAAGATGCTGAGTATCACTAACCATCATAGAAATGCAAATCAAAAGCATAATGATATATCACCTTACACCTATTAAAATGGCTATCATAAAAAAGACAAGAGATAACAAATGTTGGTCAGGACGTGGAGAAAAGGGAACCACTGTGCACTATTGGTGAGAATGTGAATTGGTACAACCACTATGGAAAATATTATGGAGGTTTCTCAAAACAAACAAACAAACAAACAACAAAACATAGAGCTATGTTACAATCCAGTAATCACACTTCTAGATATATATCCAAAAAAATAAAATCTTGAAGACATATTTGCAACCCCATGTTCATTGCACTATTAGTTACAATAGCCATGATGTGAAAACTGCCTAAGTTTTCATCAATAGATGAATGGATAAGGAAAATGTGATACAGACTGGCAACAACATGGCAGTGTGACAGTAGAACTAAACAGACACTTTTCCCATGAAGAAATACAAATGGTCAGCAGATATATGAAAAAATGCTCATCCTCATTAGCTTTAAGGGAAATACAAACAAAACCATAATGAGATACCTCCTCACACCTGTTAGAATGGCTATTATCAACAAGACAAGGAATAACAAGTGCTGGAGAGGATGTGGTGAGAAAGGAACTCTCACACACTGCTGGTGGGATTGCAAACTGGTACAACCACTATGGAAGACGGTCTGGAGGTTCCTCAGAAAATTGAGAATGGAGTTACCATATGACCCAGCAATCCCCCTTCTGGAGATCAATTCAAAACACTTGAAAACCTTAGTCTTCAAAGACATATGTACTCCAACTTTCATTACAGCGCTGTTCACAGTGGCCAAAACATGGAAACAACCAAAGTGCCCTGCGACAGATGACTGGGTAAAGAAACTGTGGTACATATACACAATGGAATATTACTCAGCTATAAGAAAAGATGAAAAACTGCCATTTACAACAAAATGAATGGACCTAGATATCATCATGCTAAGTGAAATAAGCTAGACAGAAAAAGCCAAAAACTATGACTTCACCCATATGCAGAATATAAAACTGAAAGCAACAAAGAAAAACAAACAAATAAACACACAAACAACCCACGGACACAATCAATAGTTTAATGTTTATTTGGGGACAAGTGGGGAGGGTATGGGAGGAGGGGGAGGGCTGGGAGAGTAGGGAGGGAAAGCTAAATATATGGTGATGGTAAGAGAACTCTGGGCGGTGAATTTATTATACAACAAGTTGACAATGCACTGTAGAATTGTACGCTTGAAACCTATGTAATTCTTGCTAACAGGTGTCACCCCATTAAGTCTAACAATAAAATAAATTAAAACAAAACAAAAAAAAACAACAAAAGAAAAAGAGAAAAAAATTGGTGGTGTGAGAGAGACCTCTGAAAAACTCCTCTGGAGATTACAACTAATAAAACACCTATACATCAACCAAGAACCCTCTATGCAAAACACAGTCACGGCTAAGAAACCCACTTGTTGCATTAAGGTATCAGCAGGGGTGAAGAGCATTAAACAAAGAAGAAATAAAAGGAAGTGTGGAGACGCAGCTGCAGCATGGGTTCCTGCTTGGAACTCTACTGCTAGGGAAGGGAGGAGGAAGAACACAATGGGAGAGGGCTCCAGACCTCACTCAGTCCTGGGAAAGAGGAAAGAGAACTCAGAGGAGAGTGCATGAGATACCGCATCTACCTCACTTTGCTCCCAGGAGGTGCAGATCGGTCCACAAAATGCAGTGGCTGGAATTCATTCTGTTTCCCAGAGGAGGGGGAGTGACTGGGTGTTGAGGAGACACAATGCAAATGCTCTGACTGAGAAGGAGGAGGAGAAACAAGGCTGCATGTTTGTTTCTTGGTTCACAACCAATACAATCTGAAAAACCAGCAAACAGAACTGACCCCAAAGTTCAGAGCAGAATCCTTGCACAGGGCAAACCAAGGAGAAAGGTACAATCATGTGCAAACACCCCGCATGACCCCTGAAGCCACAGGAAAAAAACAAAGCCACAAACACCACTCCCCTACAGAATTCAGCCTACCCAGTGTCAGCAGAAAACACCAAAGAAACTGCAGCAGTGATAGTCCAGAGAAGCTGCTAAAATGAGAAACCAGAGAAAGGGAGCTCAAATTAAAGAGATGGGGACAGATGACCCATCAGAAACAGAGCTCAAATCAACAATTATAAAAGTACTTAAGAAACTGAATGTTAATTTCAACAGAGAAATAGCAAGCATCAAAGAAGATTTACAAACCATTACGAAGGACCAGAGAGAGAATGTGAATAATTTAACTGAAATGAAGAACATAATAGAAGTCACTACACTAGATAAAATAGAAGTGCAAAGCAGTGATTTGCAGAAAAAGCCAGCAGAAAACACCCAGCCAGAGCAGTTTGATAATAATTTCCAAAAAATGAGAATGAATTGAGATTCCTCTAGGACTGTATCAAACGTAAAAATATCAGAATAATAGGTGTACCAGAAGGGACAGAGGAAAAGCAAAGGGTCAAGAAATTATTGGAAGAAATAATGACTGAAAATTTTCCTAACATGGCAAAGGAAATAAACATACAAGCTCAGGAAACACAAAGAGTCCCAAATGAGATGAACCCAAACAAGAACACACTGAGACATCATAATTAAAATGGCAAAAGTTAAAGAAAAAGAGAAAAGTATAAAAGCAGCAAGAGAATGTAAGTAGTAACTTATAAGAGGACAGCCATTCACCTCTCAGTTGACTTCTCATCAGAAACTTTGCAGGACAGAAGAGAATGGCAGAAATTATTCAATGTGATGAAAACAAAATATCTGCAACTAAGATTAATATATCCAGTAAGGCTAGCATTAAAAATCAAAAGACAAACAAAGAGCTTTTCTGATAAGAAAAAGCTAATGGAGTTCATCATTACCAAGCCAGTACTACAAATAATGTTAAAGGAATTTTTTTTAATATGGAAGGAGAGATCAGAGAATGGTTAAAATAAGGGAAAGAGTTTGAGAAGTTCAGTTCAGTTATTACAAAGAAATAATCATGGAGATATAGAATATAACATGGGAATTTAGTCAATTAGGTTGCAATAACTTTGTGTGGTGTCAGATGGGTACTAGGTTTCTTAGGGTGATGGGAGGAGAGTTGGAGAGGTTAATAAAAAGGGGGAAGGAATAAAGAAGTACAATATAATAGTCACAGAATAATCACAGGGATATAAAGTGCAACGTAGGGCATATAGTCCATAATATTGTAGTAACTACATATGGTGTCAGAGGAGAACCAGATGTATCGGAATGAGGATTTAGTAAGGTAAATAAATTATGCACCACTGTGTTGTACACCTGAAACCAATATAATATTTTATGTCAAATATAATTGAAAAATTAATAGTCACAAAAAGAAGAGAAAAAAAAGACTACTGGGGATATAAAACTTTCTTTTACAAAAACTTAACGGGAACCTCTCAAAAAAAAATTCAGGACTGAGAAACATAACATTAAAATAACAGAGGTAAAAGTTATAGAATATTACCAAACTAAAGTAAGAAACAGAAACAAAAAGACAATAATAATAATAATAATAGTAAAGACACAAAGTTATCAGAAAACAAAAGATAAAATGGCTATAAAAATTCTCATATATTAATAACCATCTTAACTTTAATAGACTGAATTCACTAACAAAAAAGACACAGAGTAGCAGATTGGATCAAAACACAAAACCTAAACAGATGAAGCCTTCAAAGAGACCCATCTTAGCTACAAAGACTAATATAGTCTAAAAGTGAAAGGGTGAATAATGATACTCGGAGTAAATAGCATCTAGAGATAAGCAGGTGTAGCAATGCTTATATCTGATTAAACAGACTTCAGAATAAAAATATAGCAGGATACAAAGAAGGACATTTTATAATAATAAAGGACACAATACAACAAGAAAACATAACACTTATCAATACATATGCTTCCAAACAGGGAGCACTCAAATATATAAAACAACTACTAACAGAACTAAAGGAGGAAACTGACAAAAATACAGTTGTATTAAGGGATCCAAATACATGATTGGCAGCTATAAATTGATCATGCAAACAAAAAAAATAATAAATACCAGGCTTAAATAAAACATTAGACCAAATAGGCATAATTGACATATACCAAACACTACCTCCTAAAACACAAGACTATACATATTTTTCTAGTGCAAACAGAACATTCTCAAGGATAGATCATATGTTGTGACACCCAACTCACCTCAGTAAATTTAAGAACATTGCAATCATACCAAGCATATTTGATGACCCCAGGGCTTTAAAATTGGAGATCAACAGTAAAAAAAAAAAAAACCAAAACAACACACAAATTGGTGAAAATTGAACAACGTTCTATTAACGAATGACTGGATCAAATAAAAAATGAAAAAAGATGCATAGAAGTAAATGAGTATGAAAATATATTGTATTAAAATTAGTGAGATGCAGCAAAAGAGTATTAGGAGAAAAATTAAATCACTACATGCTTATCACAAGAAAAAATGAAACCCAAATAAGCAAACTAACATTATACCTTAAAGAACTAGAAAAAAAGAACAAATTAAACCCAAAGTCAGCAGAACAAAGAAAATAATAAAAATAAGAGCAGAACTAGATGAAATAAAAAAACAAAGGACAACAGAAAATAATTAATGCAACAAAGAGCTGGTTCCTTAAAAACATTAGTAAAATTTGCAAACCCCTGGCTAGTCTCACTAAGGTAAAAAGAGAAAAGACACAAATAAGACAAGTAAGACATGAAAGATGAGAAGTTACAACAGCTTCCACAAAAATGCATATGCCACACATTCAAAAACCTAAAAAAAATAGGTGTTTAGAAACACATCTCCTTCCTCAATTCAGTCACAAAGAACTGGATAACCTAAATAGACTAACAGTAAGAAAATTGAAAAAATCATACAAAACCTTCCCAAAAGCAGAAGTCCAGGACAAGATGACTTCACTAATAAATTCTACTGAAAATTCAAAGGAGATTTAATGACCACCTCAAACTCTTCAAAAAAAAATGAAGAAGAAGCAATACTAAGTCATTTTATGGGGCCAAAATTTTCCTGATACATAATCCTAGTAAGTATAACACAAAATAAAAAAAAAAAATAGAGACCAATATCTTGGATGAATACAGACACACAAATCCTAAACAAAATAATAGCAAATCAAGCACAACAATACATTAACAAGACTATATATAACAATCAAATGGGGTTTATTACAGGGACACTAAAATGGTTCAGCATTCACCAGTCAATCAATGTTATACACCACAAAAACAAAATAAAAGTTAAAAACCATACGATTTTATCAAATGATGCAGGAAAATCATTTCTCAAGATACAACATCCATTTATGAGTAAAACACTTAACAAAATGGGTATAAAAAGCAAGTACCTCAAAATAATAAGTGTCATATATGACAAATCTTCAGGTAACATCATGCTGAATTGTGAATAACTGAAAGTTTTTTCCTCTAAAATCAGAAACAAGACAGGAATGCTCCCTGTCACTATTGTTACTCAACACTGTTTTGGAAGTCCTAGCCAGAGCAATAAGGAAAGAGAAAAAACATGCATCCAAATTGGGAATAAAGATATTAAATTGTCACTTTTTTCACAGGACATAATTCTTTATATAGAAAACTCCAGGAGGGAGGGCAAGAAGGCGACCAGAGAGAAGGTCCCTAAAGCCTCTCCCAGAGAACACAATGGAACGGCCATCCAGGAGCCAAGAAAGAGGACCCTGAGTGACAAACCGGCTGTTGAGAAATCCACGCATCGCATGGAAACACCTGAAGGTTGGAGACAAGGGGATGAGTGGGAGAGAGGGGAGAGAGCAGAGATGGATTGTGACAGGGCCCAATCGCTGTTGACTATCTGAAAGCAGCACAGTGCATGAGATGGTAAGGCCTAGAGGTGACAAGAGTAACAGCCAGCAAAGAGACAGAATGGGGGGAGACTGTGGAGGAGCCAGGCCTTAGAGTAGCGTGTTGGGGACAGAGCTTGGGAGCCAGCCTCTGAAGATTTTGAGTAACAGGAGGGCTGAGTGAGGACTCTGAACAGCCACAGGCTGAGGTGTGTCCCGAGAGACAGCACCTTGACTCCCGGCACCCTCGCGACCCACAGCATAAGTGCACATGGCTCCTATGCAGGGCTGTGGTTCCTGCTCCCAGGCAACTGTGGAGGCGAGCCGGCTGCCTTCATACTGCCTGGGGTCAGGCCCACAGCTTTGGACTTGTGGTGCATGCACCTGCACCCACACCCCTGGGGCCTACAAGCAGTGCGAGCTAGCAGAATCTGCCCCAATGGCTGGTTGCTGGAGCAGGCCCAAGAAGAAAGGTGGATTTGATAGCATTCACCCCAGCCAGCAAGAACAGCCTCGGCCCACATCATCCAGTTTCCCTAGCATAAGGCAAGAGGTGGAGCTGCCCCAACATGATTTTTGTTGGCCTCTCCCCTCTCCTACAACCTCCTCAACCAACTAACTAACTGCAGCAAGCGAAGGGACCCAGGATAGATGTGCACCACCTCCAAACAGGGCAGGAGACCCGAAATAAGAAATAAACAACCCCCCTCTCTCCCAAAACTTGGCCCCCAGGGCCATCTAGTGCCTGCCCTACAGCAAGACACCACAAAAGTACTAATCAGAGCTCCTGGGCTCTGTTGAACATAACACTCTCATATTAAAAAGGAAAAACCAAGCAGATAGGATGAATTCCTTAAAAACAAACTGCTCAGAAAGAACATAAAATTTTTTGAGAAGACAGCTTCTTAGACCTAGAAGTTTCAGAACTAAGGGACAGAATTTAAAGTAACCATTCTAAAGGCCCTGAGAGAAATGAAAACATACTGGCAGAACTCCATAGCTGAGATGAATGACAAGAAAAAAAAATCTGTGAACAAAAGGAACAATTTAACAAATAAATTCAAAACATAAAGAAGAACAAGATGGAAATTCGAGATATAAATAATACAATAAAAGAAATGAGAAACGTAATAACTGCCATAGGAAAAAGGGCCAACCAGATGGAGGAAAGAATTAGTGATATTGAATATCAGAACATGGAGACATCTCAGAAAGAGGAAGAGAGGGAATACAGAACAAAAAGGATTGAAAGAACTCTGCAAGAACTATCTGACTCCATGAGACAAAACAACATCAGGATAATAGGATTAGAAGAAGGAACAGAGTACTCTACAGAGAGCCTACTCAAACAAATATAGATGAGAACTTTCCAAACCTATGGAAAGATCTGGAATCCCAAGTTCAAGAAGAAAACAGGTCTCTTAGATATCTGGACCCTAGTAGATACTAAAGACACATGATACTAAAGATGTCCAAAACTAAAGACAAAGAGACAATTCTCAAAGTAGCCAGGGAAAAAAGAACTATAAACTTTAGAGGAAAATCCATCAGACTGGCATCAGAATTCTCAACAAAATCTCTCCAAGCCAAGAGGGAGTGGAATCCAATATTCAAAACTTTAAAAAGAGAGAAACTTCCAGCCAGGAATAAATTATATAGCAAAATTCTCTTTCAGATATGAAGGTGGAATGAAGACCTTCTCAGACACACAGAAGCTGAGGGAATTTGTGAGCACAAGCATAACACTTCAAGAAAGATTGAAGGAGGCTCTTCGACCTGAAACAAAATATCAGGAAAAATAAAATAAAAGTTGAGGCAACAAGAAAGAAACAAAAACAAACAAACAAGTAAGTAATTGCCACTGGAAATCCTCACACATCGATCATCACTCTAAATGTTAATGGACTGACCTCACCAATAAAAAGACACAGAGTAGTAGAATGGATTGAAAAACAAAACCTATCCATATGCTGTCTCCAAGAGACACACCTCAGCCATAAGGACAAACACAGACTCAGAGTGAAGGGATGGAAAACAATACTCCAAGCAAATGGTAAACAGAGAAAAGAAGCAATTGCCATACTGATATCTGATGAAATAAAACTCAGGTTTAAAAAGAAGGCAAGAGACAATGATGGACATTACATAATGATAAAAGGCACAATACAACAACAAGAAGATTTAACACTAATTAATATATATGCTCCCAACCAAGAAGCACCATAATATACAAAGAAACCACTAACAGATTTGAAAGAAGAAATTGACAAAAACACAATCTTTGTGGGAGACTTATTATTTTTTTTCTTTCTTTCTTTTTTTTGTATATGGGTAGTTCCCTGGTCAGGAATCAAACTCAGGCCGCAATGTTGACAGTGCCAGCACCGAAGCCTTAAGTCACTACACCACCAGGGAACTCCATGTGGGAGACATAAACACGCTGTTAACAGCTATGGACAGATCATCCAAACAGAAAATAAATAAGGAAACACCAACTCTAACTGGTACATTACAGCAACTGGACATAATTGACATTCATGGGACATTTCATCCAGCGAAAAGAGACTATATCTTCTTTTCTAGTGCACATGGAACATTCTCTAAAATAGAACAGATGTTGGGACATAAAAGTAGCCTCAGCAAATTAAAGATCAAAATCATACCAGTGTATTCTTAGACCACAAAGCTTTGAAATTGGAGATCAACTATAAAAGAAAACCAGAACAAAACACATATAAGTAGAGATTAAACCACATATAAACAACATATATATAAAAGGATTGAAATCATAGCAACTGTATTCTCAGACCACAAAACTCTGAAATTGGAAATCAACTGTAAAAGGAAAGCAGAAAAAACTACACATACATGGAGATTAAACAACAGCTTATTTAAAAAGGACTGGATAAAAGAACAAATAAAAGAAGAGATTAAAAATATATAGAAACTAATGACAATGAAAATACAACATATCCGAATTATTGGGACACTGTGAAAGTGGAAAGAAGAGAGAAATTTATATCACTACAGGCCTATCTTAAGAAATAAGAAAAATCACAAGTAAACACCTTAGCATCCCATCTTAAAGAACTAGAAAAAGAAGAGCAGACAAACCACAAAGTCAGCAGAAGGAAAAATATGACAAAAACTAAGCAGAGCTAAACCAATTAGAGAACAGAAGGACATAGAAAAAATTAATATTACAAAGAGCTGGTCTTTGAGAAAGTCAACAAAATTGACAAACCCCTGGCTACACTAATCAAAGGATGAAATGAAAGGACGCAAATATCCAAAATTAGAAATGAAAGGGGAGAAATTACCACAGATACTACAGAAATAAAAAGGATTATAAGAAAATATTTTGAAGGACTTTATGCCACTAAACGTAACAACCTAGAAGAAATGGAAAGGTTTCTAGAAACTTATAGCCTATCTAGACTGAACCAAGAACTGGATAATCTAAATAGACCAATCAATAGCAAAGAGATTGAAAAAACTATCCATAATCCCCCTAAAGGCAAAAACCCTGGACCAGATGGTCTCACCAATGAGTTCTACTAAAAATTCAAAGAAGAATTAACGCCTATCCTCCTCAGACTCTTCCAAAACATTGAAGAGGATGCAATACTTCCTAACTCATTCTATGAGGCCAACATTACCCTAATACCAAAGCCTGGTAAAGAGAACACAAAAAAAGAAAACTATAGACCAATATCTCTGATGAACACAGATGCCAAAATCCTGAACAAAATATTAGCAAATAGAATACAACAATGCATCAAAAAGATAACACATCACAATTAAGTGGGATTCATCCCAGGAGCACAAGGATGATTCAACATATGAAAATCAAACAATGTGATACACCACATAAACAAAATAACAGATAAAGACCATATGGTCATATCAATTGATGCAGAAAAATCTTTTGATAAGATACAACATCCATTTATGACCAAAACTCTAAATAAAATGGGTATAGAAGCAAAAGTATCTCAAAATGATAAAGGCCACATGTGACAAACGCTTCACTAACATCATACTGAGTGGGGAAAATCTGAAACCTATTCCCCTAAAATCAGGAACAAGACAGGGATGCCCCCTGTCACCACTGCTATTTAATATAGTACTGATAGTTCTAACTACAGAAATCAGGCAAGAGAAAGGAATAAAAGTTATCCAAATTGGGAAAGAAGAGATCTAATTGTCACTATTTGCAGATGACTTGATCCTTTATATAAAAAATTCCAAAGATTCCACCAGGAAACTATTAGAAATAATAAATGAATACAGTAAAGTTGCAGGATACAAAATCAATGTACAAAAATCAATAGCATTTCTATATACAAACAACGAATCCTCAAAAAAAGAAATGAGGGAGTCAATTCCTTTTGCTATGACAACAAAAGGAAGGAAATATCTGGGAATTAACAAAGAACATGACAGACTTACACACAGAAAACTATAAGACACTTTTGAAAGAAATTGAAACAGACATTAAGAAATGAAAAAATATTCCCTGTTCATGGATAAAAAGACTTAACATTGTTAAAATGTCCATTTTGCCCAAAGCAATCAAGAGTTTTAATGCAATACCCATCAAAATCCCACAATCATACTTTCGTGAAATAGATAAAAGAATTATCACATTTATATGGAATCATAAATGACCTTGAATTGCCAAAGCAATACTACATAAAAAAAAATAAGGCTGGTGACTTTATACTTCCTGACTTCAATTTATATTACAAAGCCTCAATAGTCAAAAAAGCTTGATATTAGCAGAAAAACAGAAACATAGACCAATGGAACAGAACTGAAAACCCAGAAATAAGACTACAAATTTATGGACAAATAATTTTTGATAAAGGAGCAAAAAACTACAATGGGGAAAAGACAGCTTCTTTAGTAGGTGGTGCTAAGAAAACTGGAAACACATGCAAAAGAATAAACCTGAGCTGTGAACTCTCTCCATATACAAAAATTAACTCAAAATGGATTAAAGCCCTTCATATAATACCTGTAACAATAAACTGTATAGCAGAAAACATCAGTATTAAACTTATAGACAGAGGACTCAAGGAAGGCTTCATGAATCTGACCTCAAAGACAAGGGAAGTAAAAGTGAAAATAGATGAATGGGACTATATCAGACTAAAAAGTTTCTGCACAGCCAAAGAAACCATCAACAAAGCGAAGAGACAGCCAACTGAATAAGAGAAAATATCTGCAAATAACACATCAGATAAGGGCCTAATATCTAAAATGTATAAAGAGCTAACATGACTTAACGACAAAAAAAAAACAAACAAACCAGTAAAAAGTGGCCAGAATAACTAAACGGACACTTCTCCCATGAAGAAATACAAATGGTCAGCAGACTTATGAAAAAAATACTCATCCTCATGAGCTATCAGGGAAATGCAAATCAAAACCACAGTGAGATACCACTTCACACCTATTAGAATGGCTGTTATCAACAAGACAATGAATAACAAGCCCTGGAGAGGATGTTGAGAAAAAGGAACTCTCTCACACTGCTCGTTGGAATGCAAATTTGTACAAACACTGTGGAAGACGTGTGGAGGTTCCTCAGAAAATTGAGAATGGAGTTACCATATGACCCAGCAATCCCCCTTCTGGAGATCTGCCAAAAAAACTTGAAAACCTTAGTCCGCAAAGACTTATGTACCCCAATATTCATTGCAGTGCTGTTCACAGTGGCCAAAACATGGAAACAACCAAAGTGCCCTGTGACAGATGACTGGATAAAGAAGCTGTGGTACAT
Organism: Lyroderma lyra; assembly: GCA_004026885.1. Taxonomy (NCBI): domain Eukaryota; kingdom Metazoa; phylum Chordata; class Mammalia; order Chiroptera; family Megadermatidae; genus Lyroderma; species Lyroderma lyra. Next base: position 10,858 of record PVJL010013982.1, on the reverse strand, counting down.
ATACAGAATGGAATATTACTCAGCTCTAAGAAAAGATGAAATACTGCCATTTGCAACAAAATGGATGGACCTGGAGATCACCATGCTTAGCGAAATAAGCCAGACAGAAAGAAACAAAAACCTGTATGACTTCACTCATATGTGGAATATAAAACTGAAAGCAACAAAGAAAAAAGAATTAAACAAACAAACAAATAACCCACTGACACATTCAATAGTTTAATGTTTATTTGGGGACGAGTGGGGAGGGGAGAAGGGGGAGGAAGTGGAGAGGATAGAGGGGAAGTTAAATATATGGTGATGGAAAGAGAAGTTACATTAGGTGGTGAACTTATTATACATCAAGTTGACAATGCACTGTAGAATTGTATGCGTGAAACCTATATAATCCTTGCTTACAGATGTCATCCCAATAAGTCTAACAATAAAAATAAATTAAAAAAAGAAAACTCCAAAGTTTCCACCAGAAAGAAAAAGCTTTTAGAAACAATAAACAAATATATTAAAGTGGCAGGATACAAATCAATGTACAATAATGCACTGCATTCTTATATGCTTATAATACAATTTCAGATAAAAAATAAAAAGAAAACAATTATTTTTGCAATTGTTACACACAAAAAAAATATAGAAATAAACTTAACAAAGAATTTGAAAGGCCTATACACTAAAACTATGACAAATTATTAAAAGAAAGTGAAGACACAGATAAATGGAAAAATATTTTGTGTTCCTTAATTGGAAAAATCAACATAGTTTAAATGGCTATATTATCCAAAGTAATATATGAATTTAATGCAATCCCCATCAAAATTCCAATGGCATTTTTTTGTAAAAATCAAACAAACAATCAGATTTGCATGAAATCACAATAGACCCCAAATAGTCAAAGCAACTCAATAAGGAAAAGAACAAGGGCAGAGGTGTCAAACTTCCTGACTTTAATTTATACTACAAACTGACAATAATCAGCACAGCATAGTATCGGAGAAAAACAGACAGAAACCAATAAAATAAAATTGAAAACTTAGAAATAAACTCACATATATATCGTCAGGTAATTTTTGACAGAGAAACCAAAAATATACAATAGTGAAAAGAAAGCCTTTTCAGGAAATAGTGCTAAAAATTTGGAAAGCCACATGCAAAAGAATGAATCTAGGCAGTGATCTGTCACCACATACCAAAATTACCTTCAAATGAATTAAAAACCTAAATATAAAAACTGAAACAATAAATTGCATAGAAAAAAATGTTGGTACTAAACTTATGGACTATGGCTTCAGGGTGAAATATATGAATATGTCCTCAAAGGCAATGGCTTCAGGGAGGAATGTTTGAATATGATCTCAAAGGCAAGGGAAGTAAAAACAAAAATACATGAATGACAGTATATCAAATTAAAAAATTCTGCACAGCAAAAACAAACAAACAAATAACTCCCCCCCCAAATCATCAACAACAACAGAAAAAGGCAACCAGTTAAATGGAAGAAAATATTTTCAAACAACAACTTCAATAAGAGGTTAACATTCAAAATATGAATATTTAAAGAACTTGTATAACTTAACAACAAAAAATGAACAATCCAATTAAAAAATGAGCAAAAGTCCTGAACAGACACTTCTCCCATGAAAACAATAAAATGGACAACAGATATATAAAACACACTCAAGTTCACTAGTTATTAGGGAAATGCATATCAAAACCAAAATGAGATATTACCTCATACCTGTTAGAATGGTCATCATCAACAAGGCAAATAATAAGTGTTGGAGAGGCTGTAAAAAGAAAAAACCCTAATACACTTCTGGTAGGAATGTAAATTGGTACAGCCACTATGGAAAACAGTATGGAAGTTCCTCATAAAATGCAGAATAGAGTTACCATATGACCCAGCAATCCTTCTGGGTATCTACCCCAAAATTCTGAAAACTTTTGTTTCCAAAGACATATGTACCTTGATATTTATTGCAATTTTATTCACAGTGGCTAAGACATGAAAACAACCATGAAAGATGATTGGGTAAAGAATATGTGGTATATAAACAGAATGAACTATTTCCCAGTCATAAGAAACTATGAAATACTGCCACTTGGGACAACATGAATGGATCTTGAGATTATCATGTTAAGCAAAATAATTCAGACAGTAAATGTCGAGTACCATATGACCTCACTCATATGTGAGATATATAATTGAAAGCAAAAATGAACAAGCAAACAAACAAAATCTCATAGACACAGACAATAGTTTAGTGGTACTAGAGGGTAAAAGGGGAGGGAGTTATAGAGTAGAAAACAAGGGGTAAAATATATGGTGACCAAAAAACCTGACTTTGCATGGTAAATAAACAATGCAATGTATAGATGATGTATTACAATAATGAACATTTGGAATCTATATAATTGTATTAACCAATGTCACCTCAATTAATTTAGATAAAATATGAAGCCAAATGTTTCATAAAAACTAAACAGATAACTAAGCAAAGACTATGCATTTTTATTCTTTTAAAGATTTTAGATGTTTCTAATATTTTTTAACTTTGATAAAAAAAGACATGAAGTGGACCCAGAAATATCTGTACATGGTTATTTTTTAAAATTAAATTAGATACTGGTCTATCTTATTTAGCTTTCTTCTTCATTCTTCTACCTCCCATAAAAGAGAACATTCCAAGACCACAACAACTAAAACAAATACCATGTTGCTTTTGTATTATAAAAAAAGTGTCCTGTGAACTAAGTTTGTTTCACAAATTTATCAGTGTTTATGAAACTGTTTATCTTAGAACAGTTTTATGCACTTAAAATATTTTAGGGGAGATTTTTGGTCAAGATATCTGTGTAGGTAAATGTTGTGCTCACCTTCTGTCAGGTTCACATCAATTACAACTAAACTATAGGAAAACCATCATTGAGAAATGCTTGAAATTTAGCTGAACTGAAGTTTTACTTGTAAGGAAATACAGAAAAAGCCACCTTGAGGTTGATAAAAGGGGCAGAGACATGGAAATGGCTGCTGCTCCCATACCTCCATGTGACCAAAAACAACTGGGAAAAATATTTTGACAGCAGAGGTCTCCCTCAGAGAAGTGAGGAGTCCCAGTCCTATATCAGAGTCCTCAGTCCAGGGTTTTAGGGTGTGGAGAGAAGTCCCCATAACTTTGATCTGTGAAAACCAGGGGTGATTGTGGCTGAGTGACCTGGAAGTCAGCTTCAAACCTAGACACTCTTCTTAAAGCTGCTCTCCCAACTCACAGACTTACTTCCTGATGAACTCACTCAGTCTGAGCTCCAGTGCTGGGGCAGCAACTCCAAAGGCACCAGAAACATTGGAAAAAATTGAATTTTTTAGCTTTGGGATTAGGGCTAGAAGGACAGCTTTCTACTGAAAAAAAGGGAGCTGGTGGAAGTCATTGTTTTTTTGCTGAGTCCTCCTTCCATTTTGCCAACACAGGCAGGCACCATATGTCAATCTCCATCAAACTGGCTTATCACCTTTTGTCTGAATTGCCCTAATAAGTTCCTGAGACCACAACCCACCCAACTTTCTGACACACCCACATCACTTCCAGTGACTTTTCCCTACAGATGACCTGTCTTAGGTCATGCTGTGGACTTTACTAAAATTTCTCAGAGATTCACAAAACCCAAGCAAGCAGTATCTGACTTCAACAAATTCCATACTTCTGTCTCAGCAGCCCTAAGCCTGGCACTAGTGACAGCCAGCCTCAATATTCAGATTGGCCTATTGAAGCACCTACAAGCCCATTACTGGAAGCAGCCATTTGCACATTACATTGTGTCTTATACCAGGTGGCCCTCAGGCAAAGCACAAGCTGTGACTGACCTTGTCCTGAAGTGAATCCTTCCCAAGGAGGCCCAGGGTTGGCATGCCTAAAGGCCCACTTTTATACAAGCAAAAGAACCATCCATCCACCTCCAAGAACAACACAGCCAAAGGGCCTACTGAGCAAACACCAGAGCCCCACTAAAGCAAATATTGCTCTGTAAGGTCAGCCTTTGCACCTAGCTCCTTCACTGTAGTCATGACCAGTCATCATAGTCAATCAGCTGAATGATCAATTCCTCTCATTTTCATGCAAATAGCAACCCAGTCTCAACTACAGGAGGGTATACACAAACCACTCAAAGGATATACCTGGAGCACCTGGCTCAGGTGACAAGGGAGACCACACTACTGCTCGCCATAGCACACCTACCACATAAAACCACTCTACCAAGATTGGAAGACATAGCAGTCCTGTTTAATACATAGAGACAAACACAGGGAGATAAATAAAATGGGTAGACAAAGAAACATGTCCCAAGGAAAAGAACAGAACAAAAACTCTAGAAAAAACAACTAAGCAAAATTGAGATAAGTAAGCTATCAGACTCATAGTTTAAAACAGTGGTTGTATGGATGCTCAATGATTTCTGTAAGAACTTCTACAGAAATACAAAACATAAAAATGGAGATAGAAAACAAAAATGAGCCAGTCAGAAATACAGAAGACAATAACTGAAATAAAGAACATATTAGAGAGAATCAATTGTAAATTAGATGAAGCCTAGAAGTGAATGAGCAATTGAAAAGATAAGGTAGCAAAAAAATACCCAAACAGAACAGAAAAGCTTAAAAAGAATTAAAAATATAAGGATACTTTAAGGGGGCTCTGGGACAACATCAAGCATACTAACATTGATATCATAGGGGTATTAGAAGGAGAAGAGAGAGCACAAGTAATTAAAAATCTATTTGAAAAATAATAATGAAAAACTTTTCTAACCTGAAGAAGGAAATAGATATACAAGCACAGAAAGTACAGAGTCCCAAAGAAGATGAACTCCAAAAGGCCCACATCAAAAAACATCATAATTAAAATGCTAAAGGTTGAAGAGAAACTGAGAATCTTAAAAGCCTCAAGAGAAAAGCAGTTGGTTATCTAAAAAGAAGCTCCCATAAGACTGTCTGCCAATTTTTCAACAAAAACTTTGTAGGCCAGAAGGGATTGCCATGAAATATTTAAAGTGATGAAAAACAAGGACCTACCACCAAGATTACTCTATCCAGCAAAGCTACCACTTAGAATTGAAGAACAGTGTTCATGTTGGCAGCACATATACTAGAATTGAAGAACAGATAAAGTGTGTCCTAGACAAGAAATAGCTAAAGGAGTTGTTTTTTACACCCAACTAACATTACAAAATATATTAAAGAAAGTCACATTAGGTGGAGAACTTATACATCAAGTTGACAATGCACTGTAGAATTGTATGCCTGAAACCTATGTAATCCTTGCTAACAGAGGTCACCCCAATAAGTGTAACAATAAAAATGAATAAAAAAGAGAAAATTATTTAAAAAGAAGAAAAAAGATTAAAAATATAAATAATTGAAAGACAACAACTACATAACTATTAAGAGTTACTTTAAATATAAGTGGATTAAATGTTCCAATCAAAAGACATTAGGTGGATATCAGATTGAAAACAAGACCTTTACTTATGCTGCTTACAAGAAACTCACTGCAGATTGAAAGACAAAACAAAGTAAAAGTAAAAAAAATGGAAAATATATTTCATGGAAATCAAAACAAACAAAAGCTGGGTTAACAATATTTATAGAAAACAAAAGACTTTAAAACAAAGACTATACCAAAAGACAAAAAAGAACTCAGTAGTTTCACTTCTGGGTATTTACCTAAAAAAACTCAATACATTAATTTGAAAATACTTATGTATCCATATATTTATTGCAGCATTATCTACAACAGTCAAAATATAGAAGCAACCTAAATGCCTGTCCATAGATGAACAAGTAAAGAAGAAGTGGTACATATATACAATGAAATAGTATAATAATCTATGGTAGACTCTCAGTTAAGCAGTACCCATGAGGATTGGTACATTCCAGTTAAATGTAAGTAGACTCTTTGTTAACAGGTACTCAAGCAACTTGCACTCTCAAGCAACTGGCAAAATTTTAATTGTTGGTTGCTTGAGTTCCAGTTAACAGGGAGTCTAATGTATTTTATAAACCTACAGTAATTAAAATAGGACAATACTGGCATAAGAATAGAAATATAGGCCAAAGGAACAAAATAGACAGCCAAGAAATAAATTCATACATATTGTCAACTGATATTCAGGAAGGTTATCATGAATGCACAATGGGGAATGGGTAGTGTCTTTTACAAGTGGTATTGTAGAAACTGGATATCCACATGCAAAAGAATGAAATTGGACCTTGTTTTACACCACATATAAAAATCAATTCAAAATGGATAAAAAACAAACATAAGACATGAAACTGTAATAATTGTAGAAGATAAAAGGAAATAGCTTGATGATATCAGTTTTGGCAATGATTTCATAGAGATTAAAATAAAGGCATAGGCAACAAAAGCAAAAAATAGACCAGTGGGACATCAAATTAAAAAGCTTTTGCATAGCAAAAGAAAAAATCAGAGGAATGAAAAGGCATCCTGCAGAATGGGAGAGAAAATATTTACAAACCATGTATCTCATAAGGGATTAATTTCTAGAATATATAGTGAATTCTTACAAGTCAATAACAAGATGATAATAATAATAATAATAATAATAATAATAACCTGATTTGTAAATGCAATTGAATAAACATTTCACCAAAATGATATACAAATGTCCAATTGGTATATGAAAAGATGCTCAACATCACTAATCACCAAGGAAATACAAATTAAACCCACAACGAGATATTACCTCCCATCTTTTAGGACACTTAATATCAAGTGTTGGCAAGGATGTGGAGGAATTAGAAACCCCTGAACACTTTTGGTGGAAACTCAAGATGGTAAAGCTAATATTAAAAGCAGTATGCAGTTTCTTTATACAATTAAAATTTCAAGTACCATATAATCCAGCAAACCTACTTCTAAATATTTATCCAAAAGAATTTAAATCAGAATGTCAAAAATATATTAGCACACTTATGTTCACTGCAGTGTTATTTACAATAACCAGTAAGTGGAAACAACTTAAGTGTCTATAGATAGATGAATGGATATAAAAAATGGGGTATATACATACAATAGAATATTAGTCAGCATTTCAAAAGAAAGAAATCTTGCAACATGTAACAACATAGATGAAGTTTGAGGACATTATGCTAAGTGAAACAAGCCAATCTTGGAAGGATAAAAACTGTGAAGAATGGAATGCTGGTTGCCTGGCGCTGAGAGGAGGAGAAAATGCCAAATTGCTAAGCAATGTTTATAAACAAGATGAGTAAATTCTATAGATCTGCTGTACAACATAGTGCCCATAGATAATATTACTGCAGTGTACAATTAAAAATGTGTTAAGAGAGCATATCTCATGTTAAATGTCCTTGCTATAATAAAAATATATGTAAGGATAATTTTAGAGAAGTAACTAAGAAGCATTTATAACACTTTGACATTGGTGTGATATCCAAACACAATCACTTTAAATAATTCATTCTTATTATATTTTACAAAAGTATTGGTTTGTGATGGATTGGAAAGTTTTTCAAAAGTATCTTTATTGTAGTTAGTTTGAGAAACACTGGCATATGAGTTCCAAGATGGTGGAATAGGTAAACAATGTGTCTGCTTCTTTCCATGAACACATTAAAATTACAACTATTAATAAATTATAGAACAATCAACCTGGAGAACCATCTGAAGCTTAGCTGAAGAGGTTTTATATCTAATAATATAAAGAAGCCATTTCGAGACTGGTAGGAGGGCCAGAGGTGTGCAATGGGCTAGCCCCAAACATCCATGTGGTGGTTGAAAATTAGGAGGGATATCTCAGCCATAAGGTTTTCCCTAACGAAGACCAAGCTCCTCAGTCCAAAGTACTGGTGTCAGAGAGAGGAGTCTCTACAACATTTGGCTGTGAAAAAGAGTGATCTTTCTTACCATCCTGGTGGGACAGAATGCTGCAAGAAACTCACCCTCTTATAAAATATTTGCACAAACTCACTCACTTGCAGGCACTTACCCTGGGCTCCAAAGGAGGGATAGTTACTCAGAAAGCACTGGAGACATGCAGGGAGCAGACTGAGGTGTGTGGTTAGTGACAAGGCTAGAGAACAGTCACCATTTTCCAGGTGTGGGGTTCTCCTCCTGTGCAGCTGGAATGCGGTTGCCATCTTTCTTGTGTTGAGCCCTCCCTCACCACAATCAAATCTGAATCTGAATTGGTCTGGTCAACTCTGTTGCTCCACCCTGCTGATGCACTGGGACTCCACCTTACCCAACTTGCTTAACACCAGAGGAATTTTCTCAATTAACAGACAGTCCCATTTGCAATGCACGTTTTTTTTGGAAAACTATCAGGAAGATGGCAACTGTCCTCAGTGTGCTCAGGCTTTTGCTGAATAGCTTCAGGCTTAGCACTAGCACCAAACCAGAATCTACATTAACCTAATTACCAAAACTCTTCCCATTTTAGTGACTTCCTGAGATCCTGCCTCACCCAACTTGCATACAGCAGAAGCTTTATCAGTGGCCAAACTTTAAGTGAGCCAGCAGGTGGCAGCAGGCATTGGGTGTCTTGGCTTTTTGTGAAGCTAACTCAAACCCAGTACTGGTGATACCCAAAATCAGTTTATAGCTTGGTCTCTCTCACTCACCCACAGGTTTAGCACAGGCAGCAAACAACTGCATATCACTTTATAGCTCCTACAAGGTAGTTTCTGGTTGGTCACAGGCAGTAAGTGACTTGGGCCTGAACTGGAGCCCCTCCCAAGAGGCCCCAGAACCCACATACTTAGAAGTTGGCTTCAGACCACAAGAGAACACCACCTTATTAGCCTCACAAGTGGCACATACAAAGGATGGTTTCAACAGGCATCAGAGACCACTGGATTGAATCTTACTCAGTGGGCTAAGCCCCCTACTTAGCCCCCTGCAAGCTGTGAAAATAACTGAGCCCCACAGTTATCAGCCTAAGGGCCAATTCCACAAATTTACATGCCAATACCAATCAAGCCTCAACTATAACAGGAAAGTACACACAACCTGCAAAACGGATATTCCTGGAGCACCCAAAAAAGGTGACCACAGAGAATGTGTCAGGACCCCATAGGGCACCTACTACATAAGACCACATGACCAAGACTGGGAGACATAGCATATCTACTTAATACATAAAACAAACACAAAGAGGCAGCCAAAATGAGGAAATGAAGAAATGCAACCCAAATAAATAAAAATATGAGAAAACTCCAGAATAAAAGAAACTACGAGATAATGAATTCAAAACAATGGTTATAAAGATGCTCAAAAATCTTAGTGAAAATTTCAACAAAGAGATAGGTAGAGTAAATAAGAAGATAGAAACCATGAAAAAAAAAACCCCAACAATCAGAAGTGAAAAACACAATAATTGAAATGAGGAAATGGATAGAAGGAATCACTAGCAGACTAGATAAAGCAGAGGATTGAATCAGTGATTTGGAAGACAAGGTAACAAAACCACCCAATCAGAACAGAACAAAACAAAACAAACAGAATACCAAAAAATAAGGATAGTTTAAGAGACCTCTTGGACAACCTCAAGCATAACAACATTAACATCATAGGGATACTAGAAGGAGATGAGAGAAAGCTAGAAATTGAGAACCTATTAGAAAAAATAATGACTGAAAACTTTCTTAACCTGGTAAAAACAAAAAACAAACCAAAAACAAACAAACAAAACAAAAAAATATGCAAGTCCAGGAAGCATAGAATCCCAAACAAGAGATGAACCTGAACAGGTTCACACTAAGACATATTATAATTAAAATTATTCCCATAACTGAAATTAAGGATGCATTATCAGGAATCACCAACAGACTACAAGAAGCAGAAGATCAAATCAGTGATTTGAAAGAAAAGGTAGCAGAAAACACCTAATCAGAACAGAAAAAACAAAAACTGAATAAATGAGGATAGTTTAAGAGACCTCTGGGACATTAAACAAAAGTCTGAAATCATGAACCAAAAATAAGACTCCATAAAAACAAGTCCATGCACTTTTGAAAAAAAAAACCAAATTAAGATAATCTAGAATTGAAAACTCAATATTGGAATAAATAACTAAATGGATGTATTAAACAAGATTAGACATAGCTAGAAAGTAAATATGTAAACTTAAAATAGATCTGAAAAAATTATCTAGAATCCAGTGCAGAAATAAAGTGATAAAAAATAGAAGGTATAGCTTAAGATAAATGGAAGACAGAAGGGTCTCATATATACATATATACATATATATAAATACACACATAGACACATACATGTACACATACATGCATATATACATATATTAGACACTTCTACTTCATATAGTCTATATGAATATATATATATATATTTTCACAATTCCAAGAATAGATAATACAATAAAGAAGAGATAACATTTAAAAAGATAATAGGAGAGAAGACAAGATGGCGACTGGAGAGGAGGTTCCTAAAGCCTCTCCCAGAAAACACAATTGAATGTTCGTCCAGGAGCCAAGAAAGAGGACCCTGAGTGACAAACCGGCTGTTGAGAAATCCACAAATCGCAAGTAAACACCTGAAGGCTGGCGAGAAGGGGGCGAGTCAGGGAGAGGGAAGGGAGCAGAGACAGACCACGCGGGATGCGATTCCTGCTGACTATTCGGAGCTGCGCAGTTTGGGGGAGGGGAGAGAGACTGGGGAGCTGGGGACAGAAGGAGTTTGGGAGCCAGCCTCTGGAACTTTTGAGTGGTAGAAGGGCTGAGCGAGGACTCTGAACTGCAAAGATAACACCCCAGCTCTAAGCCCCCTGGAGACCTACACAGGGCTGCAGTTCCTGTTCCCAGCCT
>PVJL010013981.1:0-29952 GCA_004026885.1 Lyroderma lyra | reverse complement strand
GACATCTTTAGTACCATGTGTCTTGGAGAAGATCTGTTGGGGTCCCGGTATCTGGGGGACCTGTTTTCGTCTTCAACTTGGGGTTCCAGATTTTCCATAGGTTTGGAAAATTCTTATCTAAGATTTGTTTCAGTATGCTCTGTGTAGATTGCTCTGCCTCCACTTCTATTCCTATTTTCCTGATGTTGTTTTGTCTCATGGAGTCGGATAGTTCTTGCAGAGTTCTTTCAATCCTTTTGGTTCCATATTCCCTCTCTTCCTCTTTCTGAGCTGTTTCCATGTTCTGGTCTTCAATATCACCAATTCTTTCCTCCATCTGGTTGGTCCTGTTTCCTATGGCAGTTATTTTATTTCTCACTTCTTTTATGGTATTATTTATTTCTCGTATTTCCGTCTCAATCTTTCTTATGTTTTGAATTTCTTTGTTAAATTGTTCTTTTTGTTCACAGAGTTCCTTTTTTATGTCGTTTATATCCTTTTTTTATATTGTTTATCTCAGGTATGGTATTCTGCCAATAGGTTTTCATTTCTCTCACAGCCTTTAGAATGGCTGCTTTATCGTCTCTGTCACTTAAATTTGACCCTTCCAGATGTAACAAGCTGTCTTCTGGGTAAATTTCATGTTCTTTCTGAGGAGTTTTAGTGTTTAAGGAATTCATCCTGTCCACTGGGTTCTACCTCTTTGACATGAGGGCTTTATGTTCAGTACCCAGATTATTGCTTTTGTGGTGTCTTGTTGTAGGGCAGACACTAGGTGACACTGGGGGTCAAGTTTTTGGGGAGAGGGGGCTGTTTTTTTCTTGTAAGCTGTTCTGAGGCTTGTTTGTGCTGGCTCTGGTGAATGCTATCGAATCAGTCTTTCTTTCTAGCCCTGATTCAGCATCTGGCTGTCTACGGGCTCACATTGCGTACAGAACCCTGTGGTGCATGAGGAAGTGCCCACTCCATACGTCCAAAGCTGTGGGCCTGTCCTGAGGCAGCAGGGTCGCCTTTGCAGCAGGCTGGCAACAGGAAGTGCATCCCTGTGTAGGTCTCCAGGGGGCCGAGAGCTGGGGTGGCATGTTTGCAGTTCAGAGTACTCGCTCAGCTCTTCTACGGCTCTAAAGTTCCAAAGCCAGGCTTCCATGTGGCCTCTCCCCTACCCCAAACTGCACTGCTCAGATCCTGTTGCAGTCTCTTCTCCTTTCCCTCTCCACAACTCGCCCCCTTCTCGCCAAACTTCAGTTGTTCACTTTCGATTTGTGGATTTTTCAACAGCCACTTTGTCACTCAGGATCCTCTTTTTGGCTCCTGGACAGCCGTTCAATTGTGTTTTCTGGGATAGGCTTTAGGAACTTCCTCTCAAGTTGCCATCTTGCCTTCTTCTCCTTAATTGACCTCTTAATATGGAACAAATGAGGTATTCAATGAATTCACTGCCTTTCTGCAAAAGTGCATTAATTGCTGTAATTTTAACAAATGATTTCTAACAATTTGAGAGATACTTAACTAATAATGAATGTTTCTGATGAGAAGAAGGAAGCACAATGGAAAGAAAAAATTTAATTCTTTGGTTATCATGGCAAAACATCAAACTCAAATGTAGCCAAGAGGCAACAGAAAAACAATGAGCCAAATACATTTAAAATTATTATATCTAATTTATATTAGCAAACATAACCCAGAGGCCCATTCAAAATGCTGCACTCTGACCAGATGAAACTTATTCTAGGAAAACAAAAATAAGTCAAATTTACAGAACCTCCCAAAACAATACTTTATTTGAATGGAATGAAGAACAACCTTTGCATCATCTTTGCCAGAATCAGGGAAAAGATGTTTGATAAAATTGAAAATTTATTTGTGATTTAAAACTCTTAATAAAATAAAAATGAGCTAGAGTCTAAATATTTTGCACTTAAAAGCTTTGATTTAAGTCCTATTTGAGAGAGAAGACAAGATGGCGACTGGAGAGGAGGTTCCTAAAGCCTCTCCCAGAAAACACAATTGAACGGCGGTCCAGGAGCCAAGAAAGAGGACACTGAGTGACAAATGGGCTGTTGAGAAATCCACAAATCGCAAGTAAATACCTGAAGGCTGGCAAGAAGGGGGCGAGTCAGGGAGAGGGAAGGGAGCAGAGAAGGATCACGTGAGATCGGGACGCGATCCCTGCTGACTATTCGGAGCGGCACAGTTTGGGGGAGGGGAGACAGAATGGGGAGCTGGGGACGAAAGGAGTTTGGGAGCCAGCCTCTGGAACGTTTGAGTGGTAGAAGGGCTGAGCGAGGACTCTGAACTGCAAAGATAACACCCCAGCTCTATGCCCCCTGGAGCTACACAGGGCTGCAGTTCCTGTTCCCAGCCTGCTGCAAAGGCGACCCTGCTGTCTCAGGACAGGCCCACAGCTTTGGACTTATGGAGCGGGCACTTCCTCGTGCACCCCAGAGTTCTGAAAACAGTGTAAGCCTTTAGACAGCCAGGTACTGAATCAGGGCTTGGGAAGAAAGACTGATTTGATTTGCTAGCATTCACCCCAGCTAGCAAAAACAGCTTCCCCAGCATAAGTCTTTTGTTGGCCTCTCTCCAGGATATATGCGCATAGCCTCCAAACACAGTAGGAGATAAGAAACAATAAACAAACAGCCCCCTCTCCCCAAAACTTGCCCCCAGCGCTACCTAGTGTCTGCCCTACAACAAGACACCACAAAAGCAATAATCTGGCCAGTGAACATAAAGCCCTCATGTCAAAGAGGAAGAACCCAGTGGACAGGATGAATTCCATAAAAACTTAAACTCCACAGAAAGAACATGAAATTCACCTAGAAGATAGCCTGTTACAACTGGAAGGGACTCACTTAAGTGACGGAGAATTTAAAGCAGCCATTCTAAAGGCTGTGAGAGAAATGAAAACCTATTGGCAGAACACCATAGCTGAGATAAATAATATAAAAAAAGATTTAAACGACATAAAAAAGAACTCTGTGAACAAAAAGAATAATTTAACAAAGAAATTCAAAACATAAGAAAGATTGAGACGGAAATACGAGAAATAAATAATACCATAAAAGAAGTGAGAAATGAAATAACTGCCATAGGAAACAGGACCAACCAGATGGAGGAATTAGTGATATTGAAGAGCAGAACATGGAAAAAGCTCAGAAAGAGGAAGAGAGGGAATAGAGAACCAAAAGGATTGAAAGAACTCTGCAAGAAATATCCGACTCCATGAGACAAAACAACATCAGGATAATAGGAATAGAAGTGGAGGCAGAGCAATCTAAAGAGAGCATACTGAAACAAATCTTAGATGAGAATTTTCCAAACCTCTATGGAAAGATCTGGAACCCCAAGTTCAAGAAGAAAACAGGTCCCCCAGATACCTGGACCCCAACAGATCTTCTCCAAGACACATGGTACTAAAGATGTCCAAAACTAAAGACAAAGAGACAATTCTCAAGGCTGCTAGGGAAAAAAGAACTATAAACTTCAGAGGAAACCAATCAGGCTGGCATCAGATTTCTCAGCTGAAACTCGACAAGCCAGGAGAGAGTGGAACCCAATATTCAAAAATTTAAAAGAGAAAAACTTCCAGCCAAGAATAAGATATGCAGCAAAATTATCTTTCAGATATGAAGGTGGAATAAAGACCTTCCTAGTCAAACAGAAGCTGAGAGAATTTGCAAACACGAGGCCAGCACTCCAAGAAATACTGAAGGAAGCTCTTCAACCTGAAACAAAACATCAGGACAAATGAAACAAAGTTGGGGCAAAAAGAAACAAACAAAATAAACAACAAACAAACAAACAAAATCAAAGAAAGAAATAAGTAATGGCCACAGTAAATCCTCACATATCGATCATCACTCTGAATGTCAATGGACTGAACTCACCAATAAAAAGACACAGAGTAGCAGACTGGATTAAAAAACAGAATGCATCCATATGCTGTCTCCAAGAAACACACCTCAGCTATAAGGACAAACACAGACTCAGAGTGAAAGGATGGGATACAGTACTCCAAGCAAATGGTAACCAGAGAAAAGCAGGAGTGGCCATACTGATACCTGATGAAATTAACTTCAAGTTAAAGAAGATAGTAAAAGTCAAAGATGGTCATTATATAATGATAAAAGGCACAATGCAACAACACGAATACTTGACTCTAATCAACATATATGCTCCCAACCAGTATGCACCAAAATATTCAAAGAAACTACTAACTGACTTGAAAGGAGAAACTGATGAATACACAATCATAGTGGGGGACTTAAACACCCCACTAACAGCCATGGACAGATCATCCAAACAGAAAATAAATAAGGAAATAACAGCTCTAAATGACACATTACAGCAATTGGACATCATAGACATTTACAGGACACTTCATCCAGCAAAAAGAGACTACACCTTCTTTTCTAGTGTGCATGGAACATTCTCAAGAATAGATCATATGCTGGGACACAAAAGTAGCCTAGCAAATCCAAGAAGATTGAAATCATACCAAGTGTATTCTCAGACCACAAAGCTTTGAAATTGGAGATCAACTGTAAAAGGAAAGCAGAAAAAACCACATATACATGGAGATTAAACAACAGCTTATTAAAAAAGGACTGGATAAAAGAACAAATAAAAGATGAGATTTAAAAATACATAGAAACTAATTACAATGAAAATACAAGATATCAGAATTATTGGGACACAGCGAAAGCGGTAATAAGAGGGAAATTTATATCATTACAGGCCTATCTTAAGAAACAAGAAAAATCACAAACAAACATCTTAGCATCCCATCTTAAAGGACTCGAAAAAGAAGAGCAAACAAAACCCAAAGTCAGCAGAAGGAAAGAAATAATAAAAATTGAAGTAGAGCTAAACCAATTAGAGAACAGAAAAACAATAGAAAAAAATGATATTACGAAGAGCTGGTTGTTAGAGGAAATCAACAAAATTGACAAACTCCTGGTGAGACTAATCAAAGGATGAAAGGAAAGGACACAAATATCCAAAATTAGAAACGAAAGAGGAGAAATTACCACTGATACCACAGAAATACAAAGGATTATAAGAAAATATTATGAAGGACTTTATGCCACAAAATTTAACAATCTAGAAGAAATGGACCAGTTTCTAGAAACTTATAGCCTACTAAGACTGAACCAAGAAGAACTGGATAATCTAAATAGACCAATCAATAGCAATGAGATTGAAATGACTATCCATAATGTCCCTAAAGGCAAAAGACCTGGACCAGGTGGTTTCAACAACAAGTTCTACCAAGCATTCAAAGAAGAATTAATGCCTATCCTCCTCAGACTTTTCCACAAAATTGAAGAGGAAGCAATACTTCCTAACTCATTCTAGAAGGCCAACATTACTCTAATACCAAAGCCTCACAAAGACAACACAAAAAAAGAAAACTATAGACCAATATCTCTGATGAACACAGATGCAGAAATCCTGAACAAAATACTAGCAAACAGAATACAACAATGCATCAAAAAGATCATACATCCTGATCAAGTGGGATTCATCCTGGGAGCACAAGGATGGTTCAACATACGAAAATCAATCAATGTGATACACAACATAAACAAAATCAGAGATAAAGACCATATGGTCCTTTCAATTGATGCAGAAAAAGCTTTCGACAAGGTACAACCTCCATTCATGATCAAAACACTAAATAAAATATTTATAGAAGGAAAGTATCTCAACATAATAAAGGCCATATATGACAGACCCTTGGCTAACGTCATAGTGAATGGGGAAAAGCTGAAACCTATTCCTCTAAAGTCAGGAACAAGGCAGGGATGCCCCCTGTCACCACTCTTATTTAATATGGTACTGGAAGTTCTAGCCATAGCAATCAGGCAGAAGAAAGGAATCAAAGGTATCCAAATTGGGAAAGAAGAGTTCAAATTGTCACTATTTGCAGATGACATGATCCTTTATATAAAAAATTCTAAAGATTCCACCAGGAAACTATTACAAACAATTAATGAATATAGTAAAGTTGCAGGATACAAAATCAATGTACCAAAATCAACAGCATTCCTATATACAAACAACGAATCCACAGCAAAAGAAATGAGGGAGTCAATTCCTTTTGCTATCACAACAAAAAGAATGAAATACCTGGGAATTAACTTAACAACATGACAGACTTATTCACAGAGAACTATAGGACACTTTTGAAAGAAATTGAAACAGACTTTAAGAGGTGGAAAAATATCTCCTGCTCTTGGATAGGAAGACATAACATTGTTAAAATGGCCATTCTGCCCAAAGCAATCTAAAAATTTAATGCAATACCCATCAAAATCCCACAATCATACTTTCGTGAAATAGATAAAAGAATTATTAGACTTATATGGAACCATAAAGTCCTCGAATTGCCAAAGCAATACTACATAAAAAGAACATGGCTGGTGCCATTACACTTCCTGACTTCTATTTATATTACAAAGCATCAATAGTCCAAACAGCTTGGTACTGGCAGAAGAACAGAAATAGAGACCAATGGAATAGAACTGAAAATCCAGATATAAACCCACAAATATATGCACAAATAATTTTCAATAAAGGAGCAAAAAACATACAATGGGGAAAAGACAGCCTCTTTAGAAGGTGGTGCTGGCAAAACTGGAAAAACATATGCAAAAGAATAAACCTGAGCTGTGAACTCTCTCCATATACAAAAATTAACTCAAAATGGATTAAAGACCTTCATATAAGACCTGCAACAATAAACTGTATAGAAGAAGACATTGGTACTAAACTTATAGACCTAAGACTCAAGGAAGACTTCATGTACCTGTCCTCAAAGGCAAGGGAAGTAAAAGCAAAAATAATTGAATTGGACTATATCAAACTAAAAAGCTTCTGCACAGCAAAAGAAACCATCAACAAGGCAAAGAGACAGCCAACTGAGTGGGAGAAAATATTAGCAAATAACGCATCAGATAAGGGTCTAATATCTAAAATATATAAAGAACTAATAAGACTTAACAACAAAAAAACAAACAACCCAATTAAAAAGTGGGCAGAAAAGCTAAACAGACACTTCTCCCACGAAGAAATACAAATGGCCACCAGACATATGAAAAAATGCTCATCTTCATTAGCCATCAGGTAAATGCAAATCAAAACCACAATGAGATAACACCTCACACCTGTAAGAAAGGCTATTATCAACAAGACAAGGAATAACAAGTGCTGGAGAGGATGTGGAGAGAAAGGAACTCTGGTACACTGCTGGTGGGAGTGCAAAATGGTACAACCACTGTGGAAGGCAGTGTGGAGGTTCCTCAGAAAATTGGGAATGGAGCTACCATTTGACCCAGCAATCCCCCTTCTGGTGATCTACCCAAAGAACTTGAAAACCTTTGTCCACAAAGACTTATGTACCCCAATGTTCATCGCAGCGCTGTTCACAGTGGCCAAAACATGGAAACAACCAAAGTGCCCTGTGACAGATGACTGGATAAAGAAGCTGTGGTACATATTCACAATGGAATATTACTCAGCTGTAAGAAAAGATGAAATATTGCCATTTGCGACAAAATGGATGGACCTGGAGATCATCATGCTAAGTGAAATAAGCCAGACAGAAAAAAACAAAGAACTGCATGATTTCACTCATATGCGGAATATAAAACTGAAAGCAAAGAAAAAAAGAAATGAACAAACAAATAACCTTTGGACACAATCAATAGTTTAATGTTTATTTGAGGACGAGTGGATTAGGGAGGGGAGAAATGGGAGAGGTTGGGAGAGGAAGGGGGGAAGCTAAATATAAGGTGATGGAAAGAGAATTCACATTAGGTGGTGAACTTATTATACAACAAGTTGACAATGCACTGTAGAATTGTATGCCTGAAACCTATGTAATCCTTGCTAACAGATATCACGCCAATAAGTCTAACAATAGAAATGAATTAAAAAAAAAAGAGTAAGACCTATTTGAGACTAGATAAGCGATCTTCTCTAGAGGAAAATGCCATATGCTCTGTGAGACCTGCAGCAGAAATAGGAGTGGCCAGAGTTGACCTGTGTCTTTGCCATTTGGCTCAACCTGGCATATGTGTGGTGTGGTACTTAGACTTGAAGAATCTGAACTTATTACATCTTATCAGTATATCAATAGGGAAAGTTTTAAAATTAGTAACAAGAAAATGTTCATAATTATGATGGAGACTAAAGAAAAGAGAACAAAACAAAATTCTGAGAGACCCTCATGGTGGTTGCTCAGACTTGGCAGGGATGTTTTTACTGTGGAGTTTCCTCCTGAGGAACAAGTTGTCCCAGCCACACCTCAGGTTTCCACCCCAACTTTCCAGTGCTGAGGAATGAAGTCCCCACAACTTCTGGCTGTGAAAAGCAGTGAAGATTGTGGCTTAGCGAGATGTCAAAGGGAAGTTTTTTATCCTGCAATGGGCACCATCTTCAGCCAGATGCTGATCCAGACACAAAACGCCATGTGTGATCATGTGGGTATGGCAGTGAGGCATATTTTGTCCATGGTAATGACAGCATCCTAGTGATCTGTGGACCTTCCATAAACTACCTCCCCCTGGGGACTGCCTGGGGCCATGAACCTGGATCTTCTGACTGCTTGGAAAATATTTGGGAATGAGTTTTTCTCTCTCCAAGTGTGATATTCATAGACAGACACACTTCAAAGTCTCAGGGACAGAGAATAAGATACTGAACACAGCTTAGAAATGGTTCTGCCTGTTGATGGAGGTGGGTCAGGGCAGGCAACCTGTTATAGAAAACATACTGCTACAGTGAGGCAGCCCTGGGTTTCCCACTCCTGATGGAAACCCATTGTAAGTATCTTTTATGTCAAGGGCCTCTCCCAGTTTATTTCCTTGGAGAATATGGATATGACAGTCCTTGCAGGTCTGTGAGCCTATTCACTCATGTGCTGCAGTAAGCAAAGTGTCTGGCTCAAAGTTGGTCCTCAGTTTATGGATGTGATGTTTCTATATCTACATTGAGACATTTGCTCCTAGGCCCTCTTTAACCAGTTCCAATTTAATAGCATTTGTTTTTACTTTAACCCAGTGACTCCAAATGACTGTTATTCTCTCTAAAACTCTCTCACACACAAAAATGCACAGACAGACACCCTTGCATAAGTTTAAGCTTTTAATTTGACAGGCATTTAATAAGTCCCTGTTTTGTGGCAGACAACAGTAGGAGCTTCTCATAGAGTATGAATGACTCATATTTATAATGTTCAGTTCCTAAACTTCTGGATATAAGTAACCATTGAGTCCAACAGTGAGAAGCTTCCAAAATGGACTCCCTTTAACATGCATGGACTTTTATGAAAGTTGTGACGATGAATTTTAAGGAGTAAAGCCTGTCCCTCTGGGTCTGCCTAGTGAGATGAGTAAGAAATGCTTCAAGCATACATATGTTCTGAGTGAGTTTTCTCAGCCAATGATAAAGAGTAATTGCAGATAAACAAAATATACATTGAGAAAAGGCCCAGGTAATTCTCCGTGGAAACATATAAGTGACTTTATTTTTCCATATGCATTATTTTGCTCCATTTCTGTGTTAACCAGAGTCCACAGGGTCTCTCAGGAGCATCATGAACTGTGACTCAGGTGGGCAAAACTATAAGAGCCTTATTGTCAGGGGTCCTGGGCCGAAACCAGTGGGCCCTACCAGGTACTAAAGTTGCAGAAGGTGAGGGAGTGTTCTTGAAAATTTCGTCACTGATGGAACTCAGAAATGACTTTGCATATTGGCAAACATACCCCTAATTTACCTGCAATTTCTCATTTGTTCTTAGAATAATGCAATGAATTATTTTTTACCTTAAATGAAGAAGTAGATTCCCCAGGTTTTCACATGCCCAATAAATCGCCTACTTCAAAGCAAACCCACCCATTTTACACTTTCACCTTGGCCATCTGACCTCCAGATTGTGACAATAAGTCACTGTTGCTTAAACCCCTGGTTGGTGGTGCATTGATTTGGAAGCTTTAGCCCACTTACACCTCCTGCAGCATCAGTATGAAGGCCCAGTTTCAATTCTGGCTATCTGTGGCCTCCTGAGTTCTGAAACTTTATCGTCACTCCATTCCCAACATGCAAGTCAGAGCAAGCTTTTTGTACTTGTTGAGTCAGGCCATTCTCTGCCCATTCTTACTTTGTTCTTTGTTGGTTAATGTTTCCTCCCTCTGCAGAACCAATCAACACAGTACACACCCACAGCCTCCCCTGACATGGCTCACAGCCTTCAAAGCCTTTTTCTGAGGTCTTATTGACAGCTTGTACATTCTTTCAGATCAGGTGTTCCTGGACGGCTGGAGATGAATCCCCACTTAACAAAACATGTGCATGCCCTCAAAGTGTACTTCAAAATTTTAAAAAGGGTTTTGTAAAATTGAACCTCTCTCTAGCCTTCAGCTCCATGCTAAGAACAAGGTATCTACTCTTCCATGAACTTTAGACGAGGCAAATAAAAATGAAGGTTACCTTCTCTAATCTTAGAGTTACTTTTACTTCTCCTATTGAGCAGAAAGTGTGCACATTTATTTTACTTTTTGCCTCAGAAAAATAAATAATGTTCACTGATTTTTACGAAAACAAGATTCCTCATGAACTTGGGTACGTGTTTATGTGCTTGTCTTTTTGAAAGAAGATGCTGTCTGGGCTGGCACCAAAATATATAGAAATAGGCACAAGAATCTTTGAATATTAATACTAATGACCCAGCTCAATCTGGTGAACATTCCTGAGAAATCCTGAAATATGAAATTTGCTGTCCCAGTAGCATGAGGTCTCTCTCCTTCCCCACTGTCTCCCATCCACCTCCAGCTCCCTTACTATTTTCAATGTCCGGGAGAGCAGTCAGTTAAGACTGTATAAAAAGATGAAGCCAGACAAGATTTACAAAGGAACTTGTATTCCAGCCAAAATATCTTTAAAAAGAAATCCCTTAGAAAGGGAAAAAAGCAGACTACCTAAGAAGAAATACATATAAAATATGTATTAAAATTACACATTACAGTTCTCTATGTGATTACAAATTAAAAGGCATTCAAAAAGCTCTTCCATGCATCACAGTGTTAATGGCACAAAGTGTGCTGACATTTCAAAAATACAAGTCTAATTTGTTTCTGTTTTTACCATCACTTGTCAATTACTTCATGTATAGGAGCACAATCGCATAACTCATTCATACACCGTTTTTACAAGATTGAAATATACTCATGGTAAAATAAGCAAAGAAGGAAAGGGATCAGGCATGTGCAGGCACCTACCCCTACCTGAATGTTTCTGGATTGAAGACAGGATTTCAGACTGCAGGAAGGATGGACATCTTATACTTACTGATTTGCCTACAGTATGCTATTCTAGCTGTCAAGTGCCAGAATGTTTGCTTTAGTGTAGACCCTCCCATTCCACTTGGCATTTTTGGCAACACAACTCATAATATCTTTATCTTTCTTATGTTCATAATGACTTGGGTTCATTATAAGAAATAAATGAGCTTTGGTATTTCTTTAAAATGAGAACATCATGAAACATTACACATGCACAACCTTTTCCCCATAATGATTTTGATATCATTAATGTGTGTGTGTGTGTGTGTGTGTGTGTGTGTGTGTGTGTGTGTGTATTTCCATATATACATGCATATGGCTATTTGCTGATAGATAAGCATACAGAAAGCTCAACTTAGTTCTTTAAAAATCCCCTATTCTCTAAAGTCTACCAAGGAAAATGTCTTTTCCAGATTTGGGAAATACCTTTTAAATTTTGTGACAAAGATAAAAAAGATAAACCCATTTTGAAGTATTTCTTGCACATCTGATAATTCTCAGGAGGCAAGAGGGCATCTGACTCTGAAGAAAGTTCAAGGCGAGTTTGAGAGTCACCTGCCACCAATGGTCCTACAAAGGGAAGCTGAGTGTGCTGGTGCTCCACGCACTATCTCCCTGGGAATCACTCGGTAAGTTTCCTTGTAGTTTGGCCTGGTGTCCAGGTGCACCGCATATGGCAACCTTTTGTCTTTTCTCTAAGGTTAGTCACAAAGTAGTTTCAGAGGGTCCCCAGGATGTTTCCACAATGTGCCTATCACCAAGATGAAAATAAAATTTTAGCCTATCCATAAATTTGAGAGAACGAGGCTGGGTTGCTCTGATTTCACTGGCCTCAAAGTATAAGTGAGTTTGCATGTCGTACACACACTCTGAACTCTGAGCACACCAAATAGCTCTGCTTTAATCACCAAGGGGCAGCCCCTCCAACAAAGAGCTGATCCCACCAAGACTGTCCCAACATGCCATTAGCAGGCTCCTGTCCGCTGACACCCACATGCACCTCAGAAATTCAGATCTCCTTCAGGGTCACCTAGACACCCTCCATCTTGCAGTGCCTATCTATCTGAACTCTTTACACCCCTGGCTCTGGTTGGTGGCAGTCAGACCTCCCAGCTGCAATGGAGCTATTGGCCTGTGTTCCTGCATGCTGGGGACTGAGTCAGGAACCCAGCATTGTTCTTCCTTGTGCTCCAACCATTCCTTACAACATCCAGGTCTGCAGTGTTGGCTTCCCACACCACTGTCCACAATCCCCAAGACACCATCCTGCATCCACAACATGGCTTCCTATTGGGTACCATTAACAAGACCTTCAGGTCCCCTCCCCAAGATTGGTCTCATTTGCAGTCCCTCTGGTGGGCCATGGAACTCTTGACTGGCCACTGTGTTTTTCTCATGTCCTAGCCTGTGGGGGCGGCACATCTTGAAGAGCCTAGTGTTCTTCCTGAGGAGAAGGCTATGGCCTGAAGGAAAATACAGCCTACCTAAATCCACTCCTGGTGAAAGTCTCTGCTTTGTTAATGTCTCTGCTCTAACTCCAAACAGTTGGTGTTGGAGTATCAATGAGGTACGCTCAGTACCCACACTGGCCATCTCAATTAGTCCCTGAACATGGATGGGTAGTGCTACAAGAGGCTGTGTTTTCTCGTCGAGGTGTCCAGTAGCTCAGAGAGAAAAATGAAGCAAGCTATTGTCTCAGGCCACAGAGACATTAGAGACAATGTATCTAAGAAAGCAGATGCCCTTCTGTCCTGGGGGAAGGAGTAAGTAAGCTTTTGATCCACGAATCCAGAAGATGCCTCTTGAGAGAAGGTGTTCTTCTTCCAAAGTTTATATCGACTAAAAGGAAGGGACTAGTCTCCTCATTATAATGTCTTCCTGCTCCACTCTTAAATATTGTACCAAGGAATTGAATTCCTTGAGTCTCGATAGTGGCCATAATAAAAAGGTCTAAGAGAAGACGGTTGACAGTGTGATTTAAATGATGAAGGATCCTCTATGAGGATGGAAGTGGAAGGCTGTGTCATCTCACAGGACGGTCTTACAAATTTGAATCAGTTGGGAAAGTAAATCATTTAAT
Source organism: Lyroderma lyra (assembly GCA_004026885.1). NCBI lineage: Eukaryota > Metazoa > Chordata > Mammalia > Chiroptera > Megadermatidae > Lyroderma > Lyroderma lyra. Next base: position 16,545 of record PVJL010013981.1, on the reverse strand, counting down.
ATCTTGTGTGGCCTTTATAGACAATAATTAGAGGTGGACAGAGTCAAATTTAGAGAAGTAACGTCTACTAGAGTACCCAGAAAGCAATGTAGAAGACAAATTTTTATTGACCGTTGGCTGTCAGAGAGTGTTATTCCAGCTGACATATTCATCAATCTAGATGAGGAATAAAGAAACTCTGTTAGCAGAGGCTTGGATACAGCTGAGCAATTAAAGTTGTCCCAGGAGAGCTGCTTCTGATTCATAAAGGAAAACGTTTGGTGTTGTGGTTAACAAGGAGAATATGAAAGACTCCTGAGGGGGATCAAAGATGGTATGCAGTAAAAAGAGTTTAGGTGATGTTCATCATGTAGCGTTTACTTCTCTGCAGGTTTGCCTTCCTAGTGCACCCCGAATCCCAGTATAGAGTGTATGTTGAATAAGTTTGGTAGAAATATTGCCCCATTTCTTCTTATATATTACCAGCTTTGGGAAGAGAATAAAAAGGCACAGATGGAATTGAAATGGAGAACAGTTTCTGTTTTATTGGCTAATTCATAGATTGTCAATGGAAGATCTTTTGTAGAAATAAGGTATGCAAGGATGTAATAAAGACTACCTAATACAGTAAGGGAGACATGATAGCTAAATGAAGGGGTCAGGGTCTGGTTGAAGCAGCCTGTAATCTGGTTCCAGAGTAGTCAATATCACCCTGAAGGTAGCAATTCCACAGATGATAAGATATGGTCTGCGATACATATGAAGGGGAGGTCGCTTGGGCTTCCAGTACTTGAGTGTGTAGAGGGGCAGCCGTGTCTGGCAGAGGAGAAGGTGTATTAGAAGGGAAGATAGAGCAGTGCGGTCATGAAAATGAGCTGTTACCCATATGGTGTTGTTATCAAGTTTGGTGTGTCTTCTTCTGGGATGCAGGTCAAGCAAAAAGCAGAGGTTTCAAATGCCTGTGACCTGTACTTGAGTGAGATTCAGACAAGATTTTGATAATTCTGGATTATATTGTTTAAGGTTTATAAGTGAATCAATTGTTGTACTCCCTGTAGTTTTGCTGCTGTAGGAGTTAGGAAGATGAGATATTGTCTTTGTCAGTTATGTTGTAGTGCCTGAAGAGTTATTGAAAGATGATGGTTTGTTAGAAGCACCCAGCCCAATGGCTGGATAAACATGAGAGGGGTGATGGTATGGTAAGGCTGAGGAAGGATCTTATCTGCAAATTCTTCTAATAGCTATTGAGTCTAATTAAGAGTAGGAAGATAGTTGTTCAAGGGGTTTGAAAAAAATAGAAACCACCTAAGAGAAATGGCCTTGTATACTTTAGTTCATGAGATCAAAGAGACTTAAGAAGGTAGGAGCCCTAGGCGTAGCCTTAATAAGGATAAGGGAGGTAGGTAAAAATGATGTCCAAGGCTCTTTAAATTCTAATGAAATTTGGATAAGATAGGTTTTTAGAATAGAATTCATCCTTTCTACCTTTCTGGAAAATTGGTATCAATAGGATATGTGGAAGTTGCATTTCAAGCCTAAGGAACATATTACTTGTTGAGTTACCTAAGAAACATAAGCATGTTCATTGTCTGATTATAAGAAAATTGGCACCCAAAATTTTGGGATAATGTCTTGGATTAAAGCCTCAAGTGCTGTGGAGGTATTTTCTGAGGTGGTGGGAATGCTTCTAACCACCTTGTGAATAAATCAACAAGAGTAACTGGGGACATGTGAGTAAAATCAACTTGCCAGTCTTGACTGGGTACATGCCCCTATCCTGATGTATGCAGAGGAGAGGTTGATGTACCTTTTTTGGGAAGAGACAGAGTAGCAAATGGGACAGTTGTGAGCAATTTTTTGTAGGTAAGGGGAGAGTCTACATACAGCAAAAGATAAAAAGTTTTAGCAGCTGTGTTAAAGGTATGTCATATATGAAAGTATTTGTTGATGGAATGAAGGATGGAATGAATTTCAGCCTTAAGCAAGACATACCATCCCTTTAGAAGCAAAAAGGGGCCTTCAGATTTAGCCTCTGATGTTAAGAGAAACTACCACTTTTATGAAGCATAAGTTACCTTCAGGGCAGGGAGTAAGACCAGCTGGCAGGCCAAGTCCAGGTGAAATGCTACAGCCCTGGCTTCCCTATTTACAAAGTTATTGCCCTGACTGACAGTGTCCTCTTCTGTCTGATGCCCTCTGCAATGTGTAATAGCTTCAGCCTTGAACTCTGGGCCACCATTAATAATCTGTAAATTAGAGAATGATTAGTTATTGGTGATCCTTGTGTTGTGAGGAATCCCAGTTCTTACCATATAAAGCCATGGGTATGTATTATGTGAAAGGCATATTTTAAACCATGGTATTTATTTACCTCAAGATTAGTTATGAAAGTGAGGGATCTTGTTAAGACAATGAGTCCAGCTAGTTTCTTGAAATATCAGCCCAATAAGGAGTGAGTGATATTTAAACATAATGAAAGGAGACAACAGAATATTCTGTGCATCTCTACCCCTAATGTAAAAAAGCAGCTACCATGTATGAACTCAGTGTGTATTGTAATGAGTAGTGTTTGGTAGGTGATGTTGGAGAAATGGGGACTTTTGAACTCTAAGATCAATACATAAATGCATGAGAGATAGGTCTAAGCCAGGCAAAAGACAGACTGGATCAAGAGACAAGCACCTTTGTAGTCTGTGGAGGGTGATTTGATAAAGAGAAAGTGTAATTTTTTGGTTCTGGCTGAGGAGAGGGACCTAGAACCTCACTGGTGAGAAGGTCTAAGAAATTGTGGGGAAACATACAATTTTTGTTTCTTTTCAGTCTGGCTTATTTCACTTAGCACAATGATCTCTAGGTGATCCATTTTGTCATAAATGGCAGTATTTCATCTTTTCTTATAGCTGAATAATAGCTAACAAATGTCACCCCAGTAAGTTTTATAATAAAAAAAGAAAGGAAGTATAACGTAGGGGGAATATACAGCGATGTCTTGACCCAAAATGATTTTGTGGCTCTCCTTTGTTAAAAAATGCACTTCAGCAAGGGCCCTCAAGCAGGCAGGCCAGCCTCACACAGTGGAATCTAGCTGTTTAAATAGATATGAATCAGCATATATAAGGGGCCAACACTGTAGCAGCAACTTTATGGCCTTGCCCTTTCTTTAATCAGTATCAAGTTCAAAAGGGCAATTGATATCCAACAGAGAGACAGATAGAGCAGAGATAAGGTCCTGTTGAAGCTGCTGAAAGGAGAAAATGAGTTTAAGGAAAGGGTCTAGAGGTTCAGTAAAGGACCTCTTTGTTGCCTAATAGACAAGATGAGCCAAAATGCTAAAATTTGAGATGCAGATGGAGAAATATCCAGTGATCTTAAGAAAATAAAGTACAGGTAACCTTCATATAACAAGGCTGTTAGGTTCCTAAAAATACTGTGTTATGCAAATCCGTGTTGCAGGAAACAGAGATGTAGAATAAAGTATGGGGTTAAATGCCAAAGATTAAAAAAAATAAATGATGCCATTATATTTTCATAGAAGAAATACCTATATTAAAGCAATTTTCACCTACATATAATGGAATAAGAATAACACAAAGTATTGAATTGTATATACTGAATACTGAACAATCAAAATGGATTGAAAATTGTTATTAATTTCAAAAGTCTGCAGTCAAATATTATGCCACATTCATGCTAAAGTTAAACATTTTAAATGAGGTATTTCTTGCTCTGCAAAGCTCTTATCATATTCTGTGTTACTGTGTGATTTCCTTCTTTTAGAATGAGTTATCTTATGGTGTAAAAAACTCTTATTATGCTCCAAATTGTTTGGAGATTTCTCTAATTCCCAAACCATGTTAGAGTGCAGCTGTGTCCTCAGAAATCATGTTGTATGAGGGTTCCTTCCAATTCTTGAGCCGTGTTATAAAAGTAGAGCATTATACGTGGGTTGACTGTATTTTCTGTTTAATCCTGGGAGGCTGTAAGGAGGAAATGAGATTCTTATGATCAGAACTAGTGGCCCTCTTCTGGAGAGATATAGAAAGAGCTAGGTATGTCACCTCAGTTTGAAATATTTGAGCCTTTTCAGGAAATACCCAGTACTCTTTCTCAGCAAGAAAGTTGAGAAGTTGAAACTTGTGTTGCTTGGATAGCTTTGGTGAGAAATTACGAAGTAACATATCATCTGCATATTGTAATATAGTACTGGGTGAAAGGTAATGCTCTGTGAGGTTGGCATCTAAGGCCTGGCTGAAGAAATGAGGGCTGTCCTAAAAAAATCTGTAGTAAAACAGTCTATGTGAGCAGTTGACAGGTAGGAGTGCTGAGATTAGTGCAGGTAAAGGCAAATAGGTCTTGTGAATTTGCATGCAAATAAAGTGAAGGATGCATCTTTTAGATGATCTGATAGGTGCAGCATGTTTTGTTTTAAAACAATAACTATGAGTGTTGTATGGGGGACTTGTGGGTCAAAGGAGATATTGAGAGAGAAGAAGAGTTATGATACATTGAAGACCTCTATTTCCTTCCAAGATTGGATATTGTGGTTGGCAACATTAGTAAGAAGTACCCTTTACTTGGGTCTTTAAAGGAGGGTGATGTCTAGCTATAAAGAAAATGGAAGTATCCAAGACAATAGGACAAAACTTAGTAGGTGGAAGAGAAAAAGAGGCCTCTGCAGACATTGGAGAACAAAAGTGTTCAGAGATAAGAAGTAAGAGAGTTGTTGTCTGTACGTATGGGCCTAGAAGAGTAGCAGTGGCTCAAAATTTGGACAAGATGTCTCATCCAACCAGCAGACTGGGCCAGGTAGGGAGTACCAGGAAAAAGTTAGTGAAAAACATGTCCTGATAGTAACGAGTGAGAAGTGGAGTAGCTAGTGGTTGAGATTACCTTATCAAACTTACAATAGAGACCTGGGAGGTACATGTTCTACTTGCATATTTAGGTAAAGCTGAATAACTAGACTTCATGTCTTAAAAAAAATGTTGGCTTATCTGTTACCATCAAGTTTACCAGAGGCTATGATGAATTGACAGGTGTGAAGCTCTTGTGTCCAGACAGCATCAATCATCAACAGCATGAATAGAGTTGGCAGGAAGAAATCTGTAGTCTCTGCAGAGCTCTGAGGACAGAAAGGAGTTCTGTGATGTCCATGCTACTTGCACAGTGGGCATGGTCCCAGAGGAGGCTGTGGGTGTTGGCATTGCTTTGTCCAATGGCCAGTATTGCCACATTTAAAACAAGGACTTGGAAAGCCCTAAATCCCTTTGTAGTCTTAGGTGCTTATCACCCAGAGGACTTGTTAATGACAGCAGCAAGCATCTGATATTTGGCCTAATCATATCTTTGTTCCTGTAATTTGTATTCCTCATTTTGATACTTGAAAACTTTGAAAGCAAGGTTTAAAAAGTCTGTGTCTGGGCTCTCTTCCAGCTTTTGAAACTTATGCAGAATGCAGGTGCCAATTGAGAAATACAATATATATGGAGAAGAATAAATCCCTCCTAAGAGTTGGGATTTCTGTTAGTATATTTTTGGAGGGCTTCAGTTGCCTTAGAGTGAAATAAAGCTGGGTTCTCATCAGGGCCTCAGGTGTTTTCCATTAGCATTTCCTAATTGACAGCTTAAAGTGATGCCATATGCAGTTCTGCTATAAGGCAGGTGATCATATGGCTTATGCTTCTAGGACCCAGAGCCACAGCCTAGTACTTCCATCCTGAGTCTTCACAGAAAATGGCTTTTGCTTCCATGGGGTGGGCCTGATCTTGTCTATTTAGCTTATCAGCATAAGCTTGAGCATTGAGCTAGACTCTCTTTCTTACCTCATCGTTAAAAGTAGAGGACAGAACAATGTAAAGATCATGCCAGGTAAGATCATAGCATTGAGTGAGAAATTTAACTTTCTTAGTATAAGTATTTGGGTAAGTAGTGTAGGATCCAAGTTGCATTTTTTATCAGAGAGATGTAATTAAGAGAAAAGGAAATGTGAAATAAAATTATGTCTTCAGCATCAGCAACCTACTTAAAGGGGAGAACAAGGGCAGGTGGCAGAGCATGGTTGGATAGAAATTGAGAACTAGGAGGAGTGAAATGAAAGAAAGTTGAATCCTTGGCAGATGAGGGTTCAGGAGGGTTTTGAGGACCATGTGGTGAGAAAGGATGATGATCCACAGGATCAAATTCAAGATGTGGGTGTGGGCATTGGGTTTTCTGATACAAGGTCCAGTGGAGGGAGTTCAGAAAGCCCCTGTTTGGGCTCTGAATATGGATGTTTAGAGTACATTTAGAGAATCTGATAGGTGTAGCAAGATTGACATAGGGTCCTGTGCAGAGTGCAAAAATCTCTGGATATGGAGAACTTAAGACCACTTTCCAGTCCATTGACAGAAATTGTTGAGGTCCATGAGCATGTCATAATAAAAAATGCCAATCTCTGTCCAGTGTTAGCCATTGTCCATTTTATACTGTGGCCATGCTATGTTATAATAAAAGACAAGGTGCTTGGTTCCATTGTCTTCAGACAGACCTCAGTGGCTAAGATTGTGCAGAAGGCAACTTTATTAGGTATTTTTAGGGGGAACCAGATTGAGAGTTTTCCATGGCCCAAAGAGTGGTAAATATAAAAGTCCCTAAGTCCTGAGAGGTCCAACTCAGTTGAGGAAGCACGCACACCTCAAAAGAGAAAGAACAAAAGAGACAACCCTCTTATTATTTGGGTGTCCCACCCCAGTAGGAGATAAAGCCAAAGGGCAAAGGATTCTTTGGATTAGCTCAGGGACTTTTGAAGGCTGAGAGCTGAGAATCATGAGGGGTGAGTCAGAGGAACCAGGGAAGGAGATGAGATCTCTTGACTTAGCAGAGAATTAAGATCTGTGTGGATGCCAGATCAAGCAATGGAAAGAAAAACTTCAAAAACTGGAACTCCTCTCAGCTGGTTCAGAAGGCAGGGCAAGGCTACTAGGCTGCAGGAAGCAGCTGAGTGAATCTTGAACCTGCATCACTCCTCCCAGGTTTCTGCAGTTTAGATGTTCATATAGCTGCTGAAGCGGGAATTAGACTCTACTTAAAGAAGAAATGTTGTTCCTATGTTAGGAAGTTAGAACAAATCCAAGGAAATACCTGAGAAATATCAGAATGAGTCTCAAACCTAAAAACATTTCAGCCATTTTCATAGGCTACTAACTCATGGTTTCTTTCACTACTTCTTTCTCCGGCTGTCCCAAGCCTTATAATTTTGCATTTATTATTATTTAAACATTGTCTATTTCTGACATTCATGTATTTCTTGCAGAATCAGAGCCAGGTTTTGACACATCATTGTAATGAACTAAAATTTTTACTAAAATGAACCAGACCCCATTATCAACCCCATCCTTAGTGCTGTACATAAATTCTACTCTACACCCACTCTCAGCAGGAAGCAGCCACTAAGAATTGATGTCATATTCCTTTTCTCTTCTCTTGCTGTCTTGTTCCCCTTTATTTTATATAATCAAGGGTCTGAAAATATAAGTTCTGAAAGCTTGCTAAACAACTTCACCCCTGGTAGTTTGGCTGCTTCCTGAGATCTAGAGAAAAGTAACACCTCTGTCAAGACATGTAACATCTTTTTTGGAACAGCAAGACCCACTGAGATAATAGCATATATGCTGCTGTTCCAACGTGATGATTTGGCCAGCACGGCAGTACCTTTCTTCAGAATTGCCTTCCTTTTCTCCCAATAAAAACCTTGCTAAAATAGATGGCTGTCTTGAAGCTCTTTTTAACTTCAGCCCATCTGCATTCAGATGCACTTAACAAAATTTTGTTAAACTCTGACCTTGCTCTCACCATTTACAAAAATCTGCAAGAAACACAAATATGACCATATTTACAAACTAAAGAGATACTGATGTTTCTATCTAAATTACGATAACACATTGAGTTCAGGATTTTGGGGGAGAATCATTTCACATCTTTTCTTTCAAAAAGATACATTTTATGTTACATAACCTGATGCACATAGTATTATTTTGAAAATCAAACAATTGATGCCACTAAAATTATGACCGTTGCCACCTGAAATAACCAGTATGCATTTATATAAAACCCCAATACCCACAAAATTAGAATAAAATTCCAATTATAATAATAACATGAACTATAAATTATTATGCAATTTATTTTTTTTACCAAAAACAACAGCTAAAGTTAATGGCAAATGTGTAGACAATTCAGCTAGCAGAGATCCTGTTTGTACTGGTGCTTTATCCATATTACAGTTTCTCTTGTCCAGTAGCATTTTCTGGAAAAAATGGGTACCCACAACTCCTTACCCATAGCATTGCTATGAACACCCAACCCCGCACCACCATCCCAGTTTAACTTTTTTTGCTCCTCCCTCCCCAATTCCCTGTCAGGGTTTGCCACCTTCAGTGGTGGGAAAACCCATGAGGTATGTGGATAGAACCCATGTGAAGCTGTGTGCAATTTTCTGGGGGAGTGGATGGAATGGGGTCACACTAGCTTTAGCCAATTTAACATTTTCTGTCATGGCACACACTTCATAAAACTCTGGACATCCTGCTGAGTAAGCCTGTGAAACCCCAGCAATGATCTTGAGATTAAGTAAGTCCAGGTATCTTCCCTGTGATTGGAATGCCATATCATTTCCAAGCACCACTAGGAAAAGAGGATGGATACAAAAGACCAAATCTCAAATAACAAAAACCAGATTTGAAGAGTGTAAGCCCCTACTTAGAGCCTTCCATACACAACTCCACCCCATGGCCCTCCTTCCTTCCCCATCCCATTCTCTCCCACTTCCATTTCTCCCCAGGCCAACCTCATTAAGAAATGTAATTTTCCACTTTTCCAGAATGCACTCAGAGACCTGAGAAGCCCCAAATCGCAGCCATTTTTTCCCATCAATGTTTTTAATGTGTCCACAGCCACCTGTTCTACAAAACCTAAAGTCTATGCTGGAGTGGGCTCCAGCAGTAAAGACTTTGTCATCCCTTCAGTCAGGTAGGGTCCAGGATCTCCAAAAATGTGCTTCACCCTAAATTTAATTGTGCACATTACTCATTTCACGTGCATACAGGATTTTTTTCTTGTTTCCCCATTTGAGCCACAACCTCAATGCTGGCTGCCAGGGCCCATACCACTCCAAACAATTTAAAGAAAATGGCTGCCCCAAAATATTTGTGCTGAAGATGCAGAGAAAGAAGAAAGCACCAAATGTTTTGGTGCCAATTTCAGGGTGAGTGGTGAGAAAGTTTGCTGGGACTGCCCCAAGTGCTTGGAACTTTGAAGATTCCTGCTCTGCCCAGTGGCTGCTGCAATAGGAGCCTTAAGTACAACCCTGCTTGGTGTCAAGTGGGGAAGCTGAGGTAACATGGCAAGGCTCTGTCAGATGTGTGTTCTAATTCAGCCAGTATGGTACTGTTTCAACACAAATGCAGAAGACATTGGCTGCCTCCAAATTTCTGCAACCTGAGCACCTTGACAGAAGCAAGGCCAGTCCCTGACTTTTTCCCTCACAGCACTGTGAAGGGTGGTCTCTGCTAGTAAGTCAGAGCACTGCACCTGAGTTTTGACAAAGTTGTGAAAATGTTCAGAGTGTCCAGCACTGTGCTGGGAACTAATGTGATGCTGAGAAGTGTGAGCACATCAGTGCTCTCAGAAATTTGTCTCAGCTTTTCTTACACAAGCTACAAGCCTTCACAGGTGGACATATCCCGTTTTATGTGTCACAGCAAAAAGCCAAATTCCACCATTGTCTGCAAGTTTCCTTTCAAATCATGAGAACATTTTCCTTCATTTCTACAAACTTTCCTGCCTGTGTATGAAACCCTCACACACATTGAGCCATGGAGGCCACTCCTGATTTTTGAGACTGTTATCCTATTCATAATCTTACTAAAAAGAAAAAATATTCTAATGTCATGTAACATTGATCATAGAATTACTATGAGCAAAACATCATACTAGCTGATGTATTGGTACTTCATCTAACAACTGTATGGTAGAGCATTGCCATGATGTCATTTTACACAAGCTGACTTAACAATAGCACCTTCTATGTCCCAAGTGTGTACTTCAATGTTTGTGTTTTAAAACTCTCCCTGGACCCTAGTTCAAATTGTCCATGGGATTTGCTTTGATATTGAGAATCTCTGAGATCCTTGGGTCCTCTCTCATGTAAGACCCTTCTCTGAGCCTCCCCACATACACTAGGATAAACAGTCATGGACACACACACACACACACACACACACACACACACACAATCACTGATAGTACAGCTCGGGGTCAGAAAAGAAGTGCACACAAGAAAGGATATCAGAGGTGGATATAAGTCATTGTAGGCAGCTATGCCATGGTACAGAAACACCGAGGCTTTGGGCACCAGGTCCAGGTTCCCTAATAGGAAGGAAGAGATGTCAGGCTGTAGGACAGGGAAACAAAAAAAGTGTTGAGGGGTCTGGCTTTCCCTATACCGATGAACCAGTGTTATTCATCGGTATAGGGAAAGAACAAGCTCTCAGTTTAATGTCTCCACTCTTGGCACCTGAAACTAAAAACAGACACCTTCAGTGCGACAGGGGTTACTTTTTCATCAGGTGGTGTGCAAAAACATGGTGACAGCAACAATCTCACAGCTTGCAGGAGGACCAGTTGTCTCTGGATCTCCATCAGTGCCCAGTGTGCTCTGTGTCTCTGGAAAATGCTTTTCACTCCCTGAAGGTCCTTCTGAGAAAAGGGCTGCTTGAGTTCTGGGGAGTTTGTCATGCACGTTGGGGCAAAGCACAAAAACACTCATCCAAAATCCAGAGGCAAGACCAACTTTCTTTGGGAAAACAAAACAAAACAAAAAAGAAACATTATCCTCATTTTGATGTGGGTGAAGTCATTGCCTGGGCTCTTGTGAGAGGCTTTGTGACTGAACTGGACACACACCAGGGCATTAACGAGAAAGATGGTATGAAAGTGGCTTCTGGGTTTCTCACAATCCCCTGAAATCTGTTGGCCCAACCTCTTTCTTGCTGGTCCATGGTATTTAAATTGCTTTGAGGACCCCAAACACAGGATGTTGTAATTTTAGACTTTCCTGCCTGGTGCTTCAGTCAAGGCTGACTTTCAGGAAGGAAGCTGTCTGCACTGTGGTCAATGGCACAAGAATCATGAAGCACAAGAGGTCATTCTGGGTGTTTTCCGCCCCTGAGCAGCCTACATCATTGATTATTAGCATCTGTCATTAAATTTTACTACTCACAGAAAGGAGGAGGTTCTGAGACCTCTCTTATTTTCCCAGGTTTGGTGACTACTGCCCTTATCATACACAAAGCAGAGAATATCAAATGGTCTCTGTCCCCTAGGTGCTCAAATCCTGGAGACTGACATGGACTCAGCATGGAAGAAAATTCCTGTGAGAGAGAACAGTGAGTGCTGCAGGGAAGATCATAGAACCTAGGTGTGTTTGAAAAGCCTCCATACTTACATTTGTGCTGTGACCAGAGTGCAAATGGAGCCATTTCTGTAGAAGTAAAATATCAGTTGTACAGTGTGAGGGAGCTCAAACTGACAAAGACGTGGAGGCAGAAATAAATATTAGCACAGGGAAATTTCATTAGGAGCCTGGCTGTCTAGGGAGAGCTGGGAGGTAAGAAGAGGAGGGTCAAAACTGGGCTGCCACACGTGCTTCTGAAATGCCGGTTTGCCACACTCCCTTCACATAGCTTTTATAGGAACAAACATGGACTATAAGACACAGTCTCTGTGATCAGGCACCAGACTTGGCAGAACTGGGAGCCTCTGCCTCAAGGTCTCCTGAGAGCCTGGGCTGTCAACTGAGGCTCACACTAGGCAATGTCTGTTTGTGGGACCACATATGTATAATTAGCCATATTAAGTTGGGACAGGGGTCACAGTCTTTACTGTCTGTGGGCCATATTATTTAATTTTCCCTGGTGCCTCATAGAGCACATTATAATATGTCACCTTTCCTTTCCATATAGTGGGATAAGAGACAAAAAGTGAGACAAACAGAAACAGAAACAGTGAGGCAAACAGAGAGAGTTGTGTATGTACAGTGAGAATCAGGGTCCAAGAGATGGAGACAATGAAAGAGAGAGACAAAAAGACAAAGTGAAACAGAGAGACAGAGGGAGTCAGCAGAATCACAGAATTTTTGTATTTCAGTGTTAGAAATGAACCCATCATTTCACCTTATTCTAGTATATATTTTAAAGCCTAGTCACCAAGTCCATCCAGCTTCAGGCAAAGGGGTTACCACAGGAATGTTTTACGTGGAGGTAGGAACATTGGCATCTACAGTGAGGCTGCCCAGTACATAAGCCAAGATGAGGCACTTAAATCTGCCACTAAACATAACAGAAGACGCTGGAAAGTTCTATGCCAAAGGTAATGATGTCAGAATTACTGTTTATTTTAACAGTCTTGAGACACAAGCAGGAGGGTCAGTGAAAGTCATTGGTCCCAGAGCAGGCCCAGCCTGTGGGCACTGTGTTCAGCATTCTGCCCAGCATTTGCAAATTGCCCCATGGTTGCATCTGAGACTGAGCTCATGTGACCTCAGCCCAGGAATTACAGGCACTACATGTATATTAATGTTAAGGACAGCCTGAGAAGTACATGCTTGGACAAAAAACACTGGGCAGCTGGGAGGCTAGGGAGGCCCAGAAAAGACAGGTGTGTCAACATCCACATCACTGGTGACAATAAAATACCAGGTATGAAGTCAGCTCTGGATCCAGAAAGTTAGGGCCTGGGCTTCGTCCAAGTTTTCCTGGTTTTTGTGGTGAGCTGTGGTGGTGCCTCTGTGTATGAACTTGACATGGGTTCATGGGTTAGAAGACACCAACAAAAGGGTCCTTGGGGAGGCCTTGTCTCAGAGAATAGACAGCACTGTATCGCCACACTTCCCAATCATAGACCCCACCAGAATTTGAATCCATGGAAACCAGACAGCCAGAGTCTAGAGAAGTCCCTGCTCAGCTCACTTGTTTAAAGACATTCGATGTAGTATAATACTTACTTCTTGTGTCACCAGGTCCCATGGAGCTGACCTTAGATAAGCCTATTGTTTAAACCCTTTCCTTTGCCTCAAGTATTGTTCAGGTCTCACTCCAAAACCTCTGGCCATTTTTCAAAGAAAACCAAAGGTAACACAAGAAGGCCCAGGGTGGTCAAGGCAAAAATAGGCTAGCACTCTGATCCCAACTTGACAGCATTACATTTTCTCCCTGTGTGTGTTTGTGTGTGTGAGTGTTGCTGTTGGGAGGCTGTTCATGTAAGGAGGGTATAACCTGAGCTGTAGCTAGTTGCAGAGGGCTCAGCAGCCTAGGGGCCTTGTCAATTTTGCATTCCAGATCAAGATTGGGTAGATGGGATGTGATAGATGGAGCTACTCTGCCTGGGATTTATTCCAAGCACTCCATGAAAATGTCATGCCACTGAGTTGATATCTGTGTTGACACTGCCTGCTTCTGATTTGGAAGCTCAAGGTCAGGTAGGCAGAAGGGCTCTGATGGCTCCTCACATGCTGCTGGCCTGGGTCACTGCAGAGCTTAAGAGAGGACATTGGCAATGACTTAGTCAATGGGATCAACCACTCCATGTCTATAACATGAGAGGCAAGTATGTCATGCCACCAAGGGCCAGTGCAGAACCTCAGTGAGTGTCACCTTGGTGGTGGCTCTAAATCTAGGACCCAGAACTGGCCATGCAAGGCCACCAGCCTAGACAACACCTTTGCCTCTTCAGAGGGAGCCTCCAGGTTTTCTTTGCAGGTCAAAACCACAGGCTTTAACCTAGAGTGTTAAGGCTCAACTTCTGTTTACTTACCCTGAGGACCTAGACTCCAGGGAGACAAAGCATCATGCTGAAAAAGGCCTGGGGGTGCCACACACAAGCCCACAGGACTCAGTACCACACACACAGGGAGAGGCCCCACAGGCTGGCATTGGTCAAGGTTAAAATACAGGACTACCCTGTGCCTTCACCCAGGGTTGGTGGCTACTCTGAGGACTTTGGTGATATATTCTAGGTTCAGAATGAACCTGGAAAGTAAAAGTGTGTGTCTTCTTTTCTCCTATCCCCACTTCAGCTCCACCTCAGAATCACAGCTCAGTCCAAATGCTGCAGTTATGTCTTTTGAGAAGCCTGTTGCAGAGGCAAGAACCAGCTAATGTCAAAGCCACATGCAAATCCTAAGAAATGTCCACCCTGAGCAGTTGCCCCAGAACCTCAAGGTTACCTGATGGTGATGGAGCCGCAAGTTTATCACCATCAGAAGGACCTTCATCTCTGGAGTGGTGGGGATCAGGTTTCTGTAACAGGTCCTGGAAAGGACTTGGGCCTGGCATAGAATTCTGCACTCATGTGAAAGAAGCAGTCAGCAGTGCTAGCTCTGGTATCTCAAGGACTCCTGGGGATGTCATGGCACCCAGTACCTCTATAGTGGTGTCTGGACTGGGAAAACACACCTGCACTCTTTATTGTACTCTTTAATGCTTTCAATCCTATCCCAATCTAAACATTTCTTTCACTGTCTTCGAGTTTTTGGTTTTTTGTTCTTTAATTTACTTTTATACATTTATATAATATCTTTCATTAATGTGTTAAATTCATGATAGTAAAGTTTAATAATTATCCTAATAAAGTGTACTGTCATGAGAATTTAGTTCATCCATCCTCACTCTTAAGCAGTGAAATATTTCATCTTCCAAATCAAAATTTCTCAACCAAGTCCTCCACTTTCCAGTTATTTTTTCAACCTCTGGCAACCTTAAACTATTTCTCTTTCAGATCCTATATTTATTCTAGATTTTTCTAATTATTTTAAGCATAAAATTAATTTTCCTTCTTGTCTGTTCAAGAAGTTTTTTAATTAAGTCATTACTTTTTGCTTCATTTTCCTGAAGCAAAGTTTTTGGGAAAGTTTTTTTGTTATTGTTGTCATTTAAAACTTGAAATTCCAGATGAATTGAATATAAATGTGCAAAACAAAAGGCTTTTCTAAATACAGTGAATAACCAGCACTTGTGAAAATTGGTAGAAGCCTGAAAAATGTATGGAGACACTTCATTAACCTGAAGTCTAGAAACTAGGACTCTCTCATGGTTACCTTCAAAGCAGAGAACATGGGGTCAAATATTGTTGTCCATTTTACTAGCTCTCTGGCATTGGACATGTTAATGAATCTGTAAAACCTGTTTCTCCATCTTTCAATATATTTTGCAGGATGAGCTTGATCATGCTTTTTTATTAGGTCTTGCAATTTTCTGTAAAGGGGACTGAAGGAATGCCCAGGAGATACAGCTTAGTTGCTAATGAAGTAGTCCTTTGATAACTTCTATGGATATTCCTGTAACACTTTCCATTGATCTCTACATATTCCTGCTTTAATTAAGACTCCAGAAGTACAATTGGTTACTGAAGTTTAGCAAATTAAGGTGAACATTCACTCTGTCTACATTTCATAGAAAATATGCCTGAGCTCAAAAAATGAAACACTCATGGGAATGTAATGTGCAGCATAGAAAATATAGTCAATATAATTGTAATAATGATTTACAGTGACAGATTATTTGAGTTATTGAAGTTATCCCTTTGTGAGGTATATAAACATGTAATCACTATGTTGTTTTCTATACTTGAAACTAATATTAAATTGTATGGCACCAAATATTGAAGAATAATGTTTATTTTTTATTTTTTTTTTTTTTTGCCTTTTGGTACGTGGGTAGCTCCCTGGCTGGGAATCGAACCCAGGCCGCAACACTGACAGCGCCAGCGCTGAAGCCTTAAGCCGCTACACCATCAGGGAACTCCCCTATTTATTTTTTTAATTCATTTTTATTGTTAGACTTATTGGGGTGACATCTGTTACTAAGGATTACATAGGTTTCAGGCATACAATTCTACAGTGCATTTTCAACTTGGGGAAGCTAAATATAAGGTGATGGAAAAACAAGTCACATTAGGTGGGGAACTTATTATACATGAAGAATAATTTTTAAATTAAAATATATATATATATATATACACCTAAGCTGAGCTGTCTACACCGAAAGTTGGAAAGTGATTTTAAGGACAATTTTTTTTTTACTGTGCTGACATTGATTTGTGTCCAGTAATGACTAAAAGAGAGTTATCTTTTTTTTTCCCACATATATATTATTTTTAATTGGGGTGACATGTGTTAGCAAGGATTACACAGTTTTCAGGCATACAATTCTACAATGCATTGTCAACTTGATGTATAATAAGTTCACCACCTAATGTGACTTCTCTTTCCATCACCTTATATTTAGCTTCCCCCCCTCCTCTCCCACCCCCTCCCCTTTCTCCCCTCCCTAACACACTCGTCCCCAAATAAACATTAAACTATCGATTGTGTCCATGGGTTATTTGTTCATTTCTTTTTTTTCTTTGCTTTCAGTTTTATATTCCGCATATGAGTGAAATCATGCAGTTCTTTGTTTTTTCTGTCTGGCTTATTTCACTTAGCATGATGATCTCCAGGTTCATCCATTTTGTTGCAAATGGCAATATTTCATC
>PVJL010013980.1:0-29949 GCA_004026885.1 Lyroderma lyra | reverse complement strand
TCTTTTGCTGTGCAGAAGCTTTTTAGTTTGATATAATCCCATTCATTTATTTTTGCTTTTATTTCCCTTGCCTTTGCGGTCAGGTTCATGAAGTCTTCCTTGAGTCCTAGGTCTATAAGTTTAGTACCAATGTCTTCTTCTATACAGTTTATTGTTGCAGGTCTGATATGAAGGTCTTTAATCCATTTTGAGTTAATTTCTGTATATGGAGAGAGTTCACAGCTCAGGTTCATTCTTTTGCATATGTTTTTCCAGTTTTCCCAGCACCACCTACTAAAGAGGCTGTCTTTTCCCTATTGCAGAAATATGGAACACTTCACGAATTTGCATGTCATCCTTGCGCAGGGGCCATGTTAATCTCTGTATCGTTCCAATTTTAGTATATGTGCTGCCGAAGCGAGCACTAGTGTATCATTTAAAGCTGCAAGTTTTTGACAGCTTTAGTTTCAGGTCACCAGACTGTGTGCATTTCCATTCAGGGTTTAGTGCCTTTTTTGGATGTGATACATGTATCCAAGAGTCTACTCCCAGGAGTTTAGCAGGGTTAATCAACAATACCTGATAGAGGCCCTTCCATTGAGGCTAGAAGGAGAATTTTTGGAGGTGTCTCTTCCAGTAAATAAAAACTCGAGGTTGCAGAGTGTGTTGTTTGGGGGTTTTATCTTCTTAGAGGGCACTGTGAAAAGATTGCTCTACCTGAGCATGGTGATTTTCAATAGAAGCAATTATGCATTTACACTATTGAAGTATGTCTTCCTTTATCAACTTCTGATTGAAAGAACAGGAGCCAGATGCATTGAGTGTCCTGTAATTATCTCAAAAGTGAGTTCATGAACTCCAGATGGGGTGGATGTGAGTTTTAAAATAATGAACAGAAGTGCATTTGGCCGAGGTATTTGAAGGGTTTCTGTTTGCCAATTGAATCTTAAAAATGTCATTACTGCACATGAATAAAGCTGAGGATTAAGGGTGATAAGTGCAGTGAAAATGTAAAACTTGCCGAAGAGCACAGACTTACTGAAGCTTACTGAAGCACCTGACCGGTAAAATGGGTTCCAGTATTACTATGGAGTTCAAGAGGAGTTCCTCAGGTAGGGATAATCTTTTCTAAAGGACTTTAGCCACAGAAGAGGCAGTAGCTTGTCTACAAGGGAAAACTTCAGTCCAGTGATGGGGGCATTCCCTTCCTTTTCATATACAAAAAGAAAAAACGGAATCTGATCATTGGAATTCCTGAGTATGTGAGCTTATTAAACTCTCCTTTAAAGCTTTAAAGGTATGTCAGTCTGTTCGTTCCATAAAATTGAGTCAGGATTGTCAATATTTTGTAAAACATAAAGAGATTTCACCATAACAGAGAGATTTGGGATCCAATTTCAGCAATAGCCAACTAGTCCGTGAAGCCTCACAATTGACATTTAGTTTTGGGCCTTGGGAAACTTAGGACACCATGTAGCCTATCTGGATCCAGTTGTAGTCCTTGTTACCGTATCAGATGTCTGAAATATCAAACTTGGGTTTGGACAAACTGTAATTTTTCTTTAGAGACCTTATGTCTCTTTAAGGCCATACGTTTTAACAGATTGATGCTATCTTTTTGTGAGGAGACCTGGGAAGAAAAGCAAAGAAATAAATCATCAAAATATTGCAACAAAATAGAACATTTAAAGAAAGTTATATCATCCAAATCAGCCTTCAGCACTTGCTGGAATTAAGAAGGGCTTTCAGTAAAGGCCCTGAGGCATTACTGTCAGGGTAAATTGTTTTCCTTTCCAAGTGAAAGCAAAAATGTACTGGCTGGCTTCATCGACTGGAATGGTAAAGAATTCATTGTGTAAATCAATTACAGTAAAGAATTTACTTCCATTTGAAAGAGATGCCAGCAGCATATGAGGATTAGGAACAACAGGACATCAAGGGTCCTGGACAAACATCCATCCTTGCTCCTTTAGTTTTCTCACAGGTAAAATGGGAGGGTTACAGGAACTAGTGCAAGGAATAATAAAACCTTGAGTTTTATTATAATTTTCTATTATAGGCTTTACACCTTGAAATGTATCTTTACCTATGGGGTATTAATTCTGGGAAGATATTTTTCAAAGATCTATTTAGATCTTAATAGGAGGTGCACTCTGGATTCTGCCAATATCAGTTGCAGAGCATGATAGTTGATCCACTAGGGACAATTGATCAGTGCTCCCAAATTGAGTTACAGAAATGGAAAAAATAAAAGATGTTGAAAAGTTATTTAATTCACCTAATTGGCTGTTCTAACAGCTACTGTCAAATTCCAGGATTATTTCCCCATTTCAGGTGAAAGAAATTCCAGTATGATATTTCTCTAGGAAGTCTCTGTTTAATAAATTAATAGGGACAGAAGAACTAAGGAGAAAAGGGTGTGTGTCTCTTAAAGGGCCTAAGCAAAAAGAAATAGTTTCAGAGACAGGAACCTGTTGAGGATTACTTGAAATCCCCACTATTTGAAGAACTATATTACTCTAAAGGTGACTGTTTTATATCAGTGGGGGAGAGCACTGAGAGTGTAGCACCAGTGTCAAAAAAGGACAGAGATAGATTCATATCCAACTTGAAGAAAAGTTTCTCCAAACTGATTAAAAGGCATTGAAAAAAGGCCCTGTACTTCTTTGGAGCCTCATCACTGGGGATAAGGAGGACCTTGGGAAGGCTGGTAGAAGGTTGAGAGCTGCAGAAGTGCTTAAACTTGCAACAATCTCTTTGCCAATGTCCTGACTCTTGGCAGTTTTACTTCTAGGCAGTGCATGTGTAATATGAGCTAGCTGATTAGCCAGATCAACCAAACCTAGAGTGGACTTGGTTTCCCATTCCATACTGGCTCTTTTAACTAAAAGGGAAAAGATCCTGGTTCAGCTCATTAACACACAAAGAGTTAAAGCTTACCTGAGTGCAGTCAGCATCTGATGGAAGACCAGAATTTTCATTAAAAATGACATGAAGTTGATTATAACAGTAGTGAACAGATTTGTTAGACTTTTGTGAGTGTTACGCCATGAGAAAAGAAGGGGGGGGGGAAGGAGGATCCATCTATTTTGCATGTTTTGCTTTACCCACAATCTATATTTGCCTACCCCATTGCCCAAGGCCACAGGTGCAGGACCGGAAGAGGGTCCATGCATGATGGAAGGCAGCAGGTGGGACTTCATGATTGCAGTGGACCATGGGGACAAGATGTTGGAAACCGAAGGACAACCAAGGAAAACATTCCCCTGCTACACCCCTGAACTCAGACCACCTTTGTATTCCTCAGATTGCCTTCGTTTGTGCTTCTTAATAAATACTCAACTCTTCTACTCAGGGAGGTTCTGCTACACTTGCCTGACCTCCTGCTGCTCAAACATGACATTAAATTTATCTCTTAACTGATTTTAGTCTCCCATGACTTCTTTGCCAGCCAAAACCTCCCATAAGCCTGGGAGCTGATTGATGAAATCCTCTAGAATGGAGTTGAATATTTGGCTGTGTCATACCTGTAAAGATAGTTTAGTCATCGGATGTTATGGGTCTGCTTGCATGTCCGGATTTTTGTGTCCCCTTCCCTGGTACACGTATACATTTCTGCATCCTGCTGATTGCCTGCAGCCTGTTGATTGTCCAGTGGGGAGCTGGCTGGTCAGGTTGTCCCTTTTTGGTTTGATGTCTCAGTTTGGGAGCCCTCTTAAGCCTGGATAAATGAACCCATGAAGGAAGACCTAAAAGTTTAAATGTGGTGGGGATTGTTAGAATAACCTGATAAGGGCCTTCCCATTTGGTGGGGAGGGGCTATGTTTGGTATTTTGAGGAATACCCAGTCCCTGGGTTCAAGAGGTAAGGCAGGAATTTCTATTCCTATTTGGGGCTTGGGAAGGACTGTATCTGCATGGAGATGAAGAAGGTGGCAAATTAAGGTGAGAGCAGGGAGGTAGTCCCCAAGGGGAGGAGGGGTGAGGCTGGTGGGAGGTTTCGTAAAAGAAAAGGGTGACTATATATGAGCTCAAAGGGACTAAGGAAAGTCAGGGAGTGTGGGGCAACCCTAAGGTGAGAAAGAGTGATTGGGAGAAGTGAGAGCCAATCCTGATGAAGTTCGATGGAGAGTTTAGTAAGCTGAGCCTTAGGCTTGAGTGGGCCTATTCAATGGAATGTGGAAGTGTCAGGAGATGCCAAGGGAGGCAGAAACTTGCTGGGTAGCCTGAGAGATAAAACTAGGCCCATTGTCACTCTGAGTGGTGGTAGGAAGGCCAAAGCAGGGGATAATGTGGTGTAAGAGAGCATGAGCAATGGTGGAGGCCTTTTAGGAGGTTGAGGGGAAGGCTTCAAGCCAGCCAGAGAAAGTATTGAGGAAGGTGAAGAGGTAGCGGTAATGTTTGACATGGGGTATGTGAGTGAAGTCGACTAGCCAGTCTTGGCCAGGCGTATGTCCCTGGACCTGATGAGCAGGAAAGGAACAGGGAGGTGTGAGGGCCCCTTGAGAGTTGGAAATGTGGCAAACTGAACAGGCATAAGTTACTTGTGCTAACAAAGAAGGAAGGTGGGGATGAAACATAAATGACCTAAGGAAGGTGAGGAGAGGACGTTGTCTAATGTGAAGGGAATTGTGAAAGGTTGTGAGGATGGCAAGGGCCTGGCTATTGGAAAGGATGACCTTACCCTTAGAAGTAAGACAGGAGCCTTCCCAAATACCATCCTGATTTGTTAGGTGAATGACCTCTTTGGGGTGGTAGAGGGGCTGAAGATCAGGGATTGCTGGAAGCTGGGTTGTGAATACCTGAAGGAGGGCAGCACATTTGGCTTCCTTGTCAGCTTTCTTATTGCCCAGGGCAATGAGGACAGAGCCTGATTGGTGACCCCTGCAGCAGATGACTAATACTCTGGCCGGGAGCTGGAGGACCTTGATGAGCTTGGGAATGAGGGGGCCATGGGCTACAGTGGAACCCTGGGAAGTTAAGAAGCCATGTTCAGCTCAGATGGCCACATGGGAGTGGAGAACATGGAAGGCATATTTAGAATCAGTATAGATGTTAATGGAGCCACCCTCAGCAAGAGTGAGAACCTGGGTAAGGCCAACAAGTTTGGCCTTATGAGCAGAGGTGTAGGAAGAGAGAAGGGAAGATTCAATAAATTCATAGGGGGAAGTGACAGCATACAACAAGTAGCAGATCCCATTCTGGATATAATTGGATCCATTGACGAGCCATGTAAAATCAGGATTGGCAAGAAAAACATCAAGAGAGGTAAGGGTGAAAAGAGCAGGGAGTTCCTACTTCCTCTGAGCAGCAGTGGGAAGCTGGCGTGAAGTGGGGACAGGGTGGGAGGGTTAAGAATGGGAGACTGAAGGGCGGTGATGTGAGGGGAGGTTGAGGTGAGTTGGTAAAGGGTGAGGCGGGAGGTTCTGAGGAATGAAGGTGCCTTGTTAATGAGGACATTAAGAATGGAGTGGGTTGAGTAGACCATAAGCATCTTGGAGTGAGTGAGTTTAGAGACTTCAATGATAAGGAGGACTGAGGCTGCAGGTGTGCAGGGTGGCCAGCCTTGGGCAGTGGGGTCAAGTTGCTTAGAAAGGTAGGCAACGGCTTTATGTTCAGGCTGGATCTTTGTCTCAGAAACCCGGGGGCGAGCCCACAGGACTCATGGATGTATTATAGGAAGGATTTAGTGAGGTCCAGTAGAGATAAAGCTGGAGAGCAGAAGAGCGGTCTGGGGGTTAAAAAAGGCAGAATGTGTTTTGGCCATTGGTGAGAGGGGCTCTTGGAGGAGGCCCATGGCCCCCTGGTAAAGGGGCTTGGCAATGAGGACAAAGTTGGGAATCCAGATACGGAAGTAATCTTCCAGACCAAGGAAGGAAAGTATGTCTTGTTTGGATGAGAGAAAGGTGATGGAGCAAATGAGAGCTTTCCATTTGGTGGTGATTTCACAATACCCACCGAGGAGAGAGGCAAAATCCGAGATAAGTGACCATGGGGGTAGAGAGTTGAGCTTTATGGAGGGAGATGAAGTAACAGAGAGAAGCTAAATGGTTAAGGAGTGAGCTAGTATTGGAGATTGAGTTGGAAAGTTCGGGGCTGCAGAGGAGGAGATCATCAATATATTGTAGAACAGTGGGGCCTAGGAAGGAAAAGGAGATAAGGTCTTGGGCTAGGGCTTGACCCAAAAGATGGGGGTTGTCGTGGAAACCTTGATGCAAAAGTGTCCAAGTGAGCTGCTGAGAATTGTGAGTGTCTGGGGCAGTCCATGTAAAGAGAAACAGGTTTTGGGAGTCAGGGTGTAGGAAAAAAGAGAAGAAGGAACCCTTAAGATACAGGACAGTGAAGTGTTGATTGTCAGAAGGTAAGAGAGGAGAGTGTAATGGATTGGGGACAATGGAGTGTAAAGGAATGATAGCTTCAATGATGATGCAAAGATCTTGAACAAAGCAATATGTGCCATCAGTCTTTTTAACAGGGAGGATGGGGGTGTTGTATGGAGAGGTAGTGGGGTGATGGATGTTGGCTTAGAGAAATTTGTGAATAAGGGACTTAAGTCCCAAAAGGCCCTGTTGCAGGATAGAATATTGGGATTTGGTGGAGAAATGGGTATGGTCTTTAAGGGAGATGGTAATGGGTTGGTGATGGGTAGCAATAAGATTGGGAAGTGTCCCACAGATGGGCATTAATCCCCAATGGTTCAGGCTGAGAGGTCTCAGGAGAAGAGTCTGGGTTGGTTAAGAGTCTGAGGAAGGAGGAGGAGGGCGTCGGATCATGGAGAGTCAGTGTGGAATGAAATTTAGAGACTATCTCTCCCTAATATGGGGGTGTGACAGTGACGTAAAACTAGAAAGGAGTGGGAAAAGTGTTTTTTTTTCAGGAACAGGGGAAAAGAGAGGTAGCCATGGGATATAAGGGAATCCTGTCAACCCCAACAATCGAGATGAGAGAAGGAGTGAGCTGACATGAGAATACTGGAAGTAACAAGTAAGTGGCCCCATATCTCAAAGGAAAGAAATGGCCTTACCAGCAACTGAGAGAGTTACATGAGGTTTCATCATGCAAGTGGTAGACATGGAGGACTGTGACAGGACCAGGCCCCTTTAGTCTTCATTATTGCTAAGGACCCCAAGGAGGACAAGATCAATGTCCTTCTGTGGTGACACTGGGGGTGGCAGAGACTAGGAAGAGAATGTGCCTGGACCTTGAGGGGTTCAGGGACAGTCTGACTTCCAATGGCCTGAACAACCACATTGGGGTCAAGGTTTGGTGGAAAGCCTGGAATTTGGACAGGAGCAGCTCCAGTGTCCTGTGAGGCCACACTTAAAGCATGTCCCCCACGGAACTGAGAGGTGTGCTTCCTTCCTTCCTTGTGGCCTGAGTATCCAGTCTCACAGACAGAGAAATAGCTGAAGCAACCATTTGCAAGGCCTTGGTTTGGGTTTGCTTAGCTTCCTTGTCCTAATTGTTAAAGACCTTGAAGACCAGCTCTATGAGATCAGAGTGAAGGGTATAGGGTTCCTTTTTCTAATTTTTGGAGTTTTCTACAGATATCAGGGACTAATGGGAAATAAAATGCATGGCTAAAATGGATTTGCTGTCTGGAGAATCTGGGTTAATAGTAGTGTAAGTGTGGAGGGCCTCTGAGAGGCAGAAAAGAAAGAAGGCAGGATTTTCATTATGGTCTTGATAAATTTCCCTGACTCATTATTAAAGGTCTTTTGGATGGCTGCCTTCATGCCCTGGAGAAGGCAGTTAATTATATGGTCCTTATGGAGATTGTCAGGATGGGGCTGGTGGTGGGTTTGGTAATTCCAGTTAGGATCCTGCAGGGGGACCACCGTTTCCTCCAGGGGGTGAGTGTTATTATTTTGGTGGTGCATGGAATCAGCAGGTTCTCTATCCTTTCAAATAATATGATCACTTTCATCTAAATTAGTGCAAGTAGAAAGGGTAACATTAGATATCTCACCAAGTGAGATCGTAGCTCAGGGTACGGTATTCAAATTCTTTAGTAAACCGGGTAGGTTCAGTGGAGAAGAAATCTAATTTGGATTCAGTTTGGCTCAGATCAGCCATAGAAAATTGGGCATGGACTCTTACAGGGCTCTCTGCCCCAACTACCTCTCTGAGGGACATTTGCTTGTCGAATGTGCATAGGAATGACAGAGCTCCTAGGAGGTACTTTACAGGGTTTGGGACCTACTTGACAATCATCCCTTCCCTGTCGCCTCACTCCTCTACCCAAGCCCCTGTACTGCCCAGATGTGCCTGACTCCCCTTGCTCCTGGTGGCTCTGTGGCTCCTATCATATCCCACCTCAACCACCAGGCTCTCCCAGGAGATTCTTCTCAGGTACGCACACCTGTATAACTGTATGCAGCGACACTGGAGAGAAAAGGTGAAGTGTTGAGAAACTTGGAAAGGAAGGGAAAATATTGGAAAGATATGGTCTACACCATCAGTTTGCAAGCAGCAGTGGTACACGATCCTCGGGGGTACCTGCTGGGTTGTTCAAGAGTACATGAAAAATAATCAGTAATGGTGAAAAAAAAATAGTAAAGTTAAAAAATGCAGAATGTTACTTATGGAACAATAAATGTTAACTTTGAATCACCGTTAATGGAGACACTTCAAAATTAAGTCACATTAGCGAATGATGATTGGTGAGGCCTTGGCTATGAACCCTTCCCCCAAACTGCTCTTCTACCAATCATTACGCACAGTTTCAGAACAATCCATTTGCAACATCTCTAAAACTTCCCTAAACACATAAATACCTTCATAGCCAGACTGTTTGATCAATTTTGTTACTGACTGAGTAAAAGTAAGTGCATTACCTTTAATTGTGATTCTTTTCAAGTAGTTTTTTAAATTTAATGTTTAACATAGTTTCAGTTATTATTGTCAGTGATTTTTAAGTGTGTCAGTTATGGATCAACAGTTGAAAACAGGAATGGTTAAAAACTAAAATGTTATGTGGATTATAATTCATTGCCAAATACTTCTCAAGACATGTCCGTAGCTCTGAATACATTCACACTGGGAGATAGTAAAAAGTTGTGTGCCTCAGATACCACACAGAACAAAAGGTAATACTCTGAAGAGTATATTAAATGTGGGTTTTCATTTGTAGGGGATGATGACTGTCCTAACCCTTTGTATGGTGTGTGTGGGGAAGTATCATCCAACAGTTGCATGAAACCCTCTCTACTCACATGACATTTAGAAACTAAACATCCTATGTATAAAAACAGAAATATAATATTTTTGGCACTTAGAAAAGTGTCCAATTCTTACTTCATACAAGATATCAGGAAAGAAAGACAATGAGAATACAGTTGAGACTTTATAACCACATTGCAGAGGTAAATGTGGTAAAAACCACACCATAGCTGAGGATATCATTTCTCCTTGTTTAAGTATACTATTTTTTGTATGTTTGGGGAAGAACATGTCTACAAAGTCAGTACTATCTCTTTTTCAAACAATAAAGTGTCTAGGTGAATTCAGGAAATATTTGATGATATTGAAGCTGTAATAGTAGATAAAATTAGAAAAGGTGAATTATTTTCCATCCAGGTCAATGAAAATGTAGATGTTGCTGATTTATCTATTTTGCTTGTCATCTTGAGGCACTTGGTAGGAAATGAAATTGGCAAAAACCAGTTGTTTTATCACCTGTTGACAGAGGATACCACAGGCAAAGATATTTTGAATGCAATCAATTGTTATTTCATTGAAAATGACATTAGTTGGTCTAATTGTTGTGATGTGTGCACTAATGGAGACAAACCTATGTCAGGTTGTTCTATAGGCCCATGTGGTTGAATTAAAGAAGTAGCTCCCCATGTACCATGGATTCACTGCTGCATTCATAGACAAAGGCTTGCATCCAAGCATCTCCCTAGTGAACTGAAAGATGTTCTTGATGAGGCTGTAAAAATTGTAAATTTTATTAAGTTACAATCACAAGACTCCAGATTGTTTAAAACACTGTGTGAAGAAATGAACAGCATGCACAGCACATTACTTTTGCACATGGTGGTAAAGGGGCTATCTCATGGCAAAGTACTTACATGGATGTTTGAACTTAGACATGAAGTCTAGGTATTCTTTAAAGACCATCGTTTTCTTGCTCCAAAGTTTCAGGACAGCGATTGGCTTCAAAGCCTTGTATTTATCAGATACTTTTTTAGGAATAAACAAACTCAATTTGGGACTTCAAAATAGCTCAATCACTATATTCAAAGTAACCAACAAAATGGAGTCATTGAGGGAGTTCCCTGGTGCTGTAGTGGCTAAGACTTCGGCGCTGTCAGTGCTGTGGCCTGTGTTCGATTCCCAGCCAGGAAACTACCCACATTAAAAAAAAATGGAGTCATTGATTTAAAAACTGGACTTTTGGAAAGCATGTCTTTTTTATTGTTATATTTACTGGGGTTACATTAGTTTGCAAAAATTACATAGGTTCCAGGTGTACAATTCTACAGTGCATCATCTTACGTGTTGCATAATGTTTTCACCACCAGGAGTCAGTTCTCTTTCCATCACCATATATTTGACTCCCCCTCTCTCCTCTCTTACCTCGCTCCCCTCTTACCCTCAGGTAACCATTGACTGTGTCCATGAGTTTTTGTTGCTTAGTTGCTTTCAGTTTTATTTTTTATTTTTTTCTTTTTATTTTTTTTAAACCAGAGAATTTTAATGTGTGACTAATCATTGAAATCCTTAGGATGAACTGGATGCCGCAACAGCTGCCCTTTTGGGTTTAGGTGTTGTTCCTTCACGGAATCCATGCCTGAATCTGCGGTATACAATTTTTAGGTGCCTCATCTGACCAGTCCCAGTGGTATTTCATCTTTTATTTTATTTTATTTTATTTTTTATTTTTATTTATTTATTTATTTATTTGCTTTTTGACATGTGGGTAGCTCCCTGGCTGGGAATCGAACCCAGGCTGCAGCGCTGACAGCGCCAGTGCTGAAGGCTTAAGCCACTACACCATCAGGGAACTCCCATATTTCATCTTTTAGCCTTAGCACTCCAGTTATACTTTCTCTTACACTTAGCAGGGTAGCCACATTTGCCATAGGTAGACTTCTGAATGTGGTAAGCCTTAGATCCACAACAGCAGCACAACGTGTGCGTCTTATTGCGACACTTTCGAAATGACGACGTTCCCTTCGTCATCGTGCTTCTGCGGCCGAGACCAAAGAGGCCGGAAGAGAAAACACTTCTGCTATTTCGCTGCTTTCAGTTTTATATTCCACATATGGGTGAAGTCATATGGTTCTTGGTTTTTTCTGTCCAGCTTATTATGCTTAGCATGATGATCTCAAGGTCCACCTATTTTGTCACAAATGGCAATATTTCATCTTTCCTTATAGCTGAGTAATACTCTATTGTGTATATGTACCACAACGTTTTTATCCAGTCATCTATCAAAGAACACCGGTTGTTTCCATGACTTGGCCATCGTGAATGACACTGCAATGAACATTGGGGTACATAAGTCTTTGAGGACTAAGGTTTTCAAATTTGGGGGGCTGTAGATACCAAGAAGGGAAATTGCCCAGTCATGTGGTAACTCCATTCCCAGTTTTCTGAGAAACCTCCACACTCACTTCCATTTCAGTTGTACTAATTTGCATTCCCGCCAGCAGTGTGTGAGGGTCCCTTTTTCTCCATTCCTTCCCAGCATTTTGTTATTCCTTATCTTATTGATAATAGGCATTCTAACAAGTATGAAGTGGTATCTCATTGTGATTTTGATTTGCATTTCTCTAATAGCTAATGAAGTTGAACATTTTTTCATATATCTATTGGCCATTTGTATGTCTTCATGGGTGAAGTGCCTGTTCAGGTCCTCTGCCCTTTTTTTAATTGGATTGTTTGTATTTTTGTTGTTGTTGAGCCATGTGATTTCTTTATATATTTTAGATATCAGTCCCTTATCAGATGTGTTGTTTGCAAATATTTTCTCCCATTCAGTTAGCTATCTCTTTGCTTTGTTGATGGTTACTTTTACTGTGCAGAGGATTTTTGGTTTGATATTGTCCCATTTATTTATTTTTACTTTTACTTCCCTTGCCTTTGAGGTCAGATTCATGAAGTCCTCTCTGGATCCGAGGTCTATAGGTTTATTACTGATGTTTTGGGTCTTATGTGGAGGTCTTTAATCGATTTGGAGTTAATTTCGGTATATGGTGACAGTTCACAGTTCAGATTCATTCTTTTGAATATGGTTTTCCCAGTTTTCTTAGCACCATTTACCGAAGAAGCTTTTTTTTTTTCACATTTTATTTTTTTATTATTAGACTTATTGGAGTGATATTGGTTAGCAAGAATTACAGAGGTTCCTGGTGTACAATTCTACAGTGCATTGTCAACTTGTTGTGTAATAAGTTCACCACCTAGTGTGAGTTCTCTTTCCATCACCGTATATTTAGCTCTCCCTGCCTCCTTTCCCACACCCTCTCCCTTCTCCCATACCCCCACTTGTCCCCAAATAAACATTAAACTACTGATTGTGTCCATGGGGTTTTTTATTTGTTTGTTTGTTTTTTCTTTGTTGCTTTCAGTTTTATATTCCGCATATGAGTGAAATCATATAGTTTTTGGTTTTTCCTGTCTGGCTTATTTCACTTAGCATGATGATCTCCAGGTCCATCCATTTTGTCCTAAATGGTGGTATTTCATCTTTTCTTATAGCTGAGTAATATTCCATTGTGTATATGTACCACAGCTTCTTTATCCAGTAATCTGTCGCAGGGCACTTTGGTCATTTCCATGTTTTGACCACTGTGAACAGCGCTGCAATGAACATTGGGGGAAAGAAGTCTTTGCAGAATAAGATTTTCAAGTTTTCTGGGTAGATCCCCAGAAGGGAGATTGCTGGGTCATATGGTAACTTCATTCCCAATTTTCTCTCTCTTTTTTTGTTTTTTGCTTTTTGGTATGTGGATAGTTCCCTGACCAGGAATCGAACCCAGGCCGCAGCACTGACAGCGCCAGCGCCGAAGCCTTAAGCCACTACACCATCAGGGAACTCCCCCATAATTTTCTGAGGAAGCTCCACACCGTCTTCCACAGTAGTTGTACCAGTTTGTATTCCCACCAGCAGTGTGCGAGAGTTCCTTTTTCTCCACATCCTCTCCAGTATTTGTTATTCCTCGTCTTGTTGATAGTAGCCATTCTAACAGGTGTGAGGTGCTATCTTATTGTGGTTTTGATTTGCATTTCCCTGATAGCTAATGAGGATGAACATTTTTTCACATGTGTGCTGGCCATTTGTACTTCTTTGTGGGAGAAGTGTCTGTTTAGTTTCTCTGCGACTTTTTAATTGGGTTGTTTATATTTTTGTTTATAAGTTGTATTAGTTCTTTATATAGTCTAGATATTAGACCCTTATCGGATGCATTATTTGCAAATATTTTCTCCCATTCAGTTGGCTGTCTCTTTGCTTTGTTCATGATTTCTTTTGCTCTGCAGAAGCTTTATAGTTTAATATAGTCCCATTCATTTGTTTTTGCTTTTACTTCCCTTGTGTTTGAGGTCAGGTTCATGAAGTCTTCCTTGAGCCTTAGGTCTATAAGTTTAGTACCTATGTTTTCTTCTATACAGTTTATTGTTTCAGGTCTTATATGAAGATCTTTAATCCATTTTGAGTTAATTTTTCTATATGGTGAGAGTTCACAGCTCAGATTCATTCTTTTGCATATGTTTTTCTAGCTATCCCAGCATCACCTACTGAAGAGGTTGTCTTTTCCCCATTGCATACTTTTTGCTCCTTTAACAAAAATTACTTGTCCATAAGTTTGTGGATTTATTTCTGGGTTTTCGGTTCTGTTTCATTGGTCTATGTTTCTGTTTTTCTGCCAATACTGAGCTGTTTTGACTATTGATGCTTTGTAATAGAAATTGAAGTCAGGGAGTGGAATACCACCAACTTTATTCTTTTAATGTCATATTGCTTCGGCAATTGGAGGAGTTTGATGGTTCAATACAAATCTGATAAATCTTTTATCTATTTCATGAAAGTATGATTGTGGGATTTTGATAGACGTTTGCATTAAATCTGTACATTGCTTTGGACAAAATGGCCATTTTAACAATGTTAAGTCTTTCTGTCCATGAACAGGGCATACCTTTCCATTTCTTTGTGACTGCTTCGATTTCTTTCAAATGTGTCTTGTAGTTTTCCGTGTATAAGTCTGTCATGTTCTTTGTCAAGTTAATTCCCAGGTATGTCATTCTTTTTGTTGTGATAGCAAAAGGATTTGACTCCCTCATTTCTTTTTCTGAAGATTCATTGTTTGTATATAGGAATGGTGTTGATTTTTGTACATTGATTTTGTATCCTGTGACTTTACTATATTCATTTATTGTTTCTAATAGGTTCCTGGTGGAACCTTTGGAATTTTCTATATAAAAGATCATGTTCTCTGCAAATAGTGACAATCTGACCACTTCTTTCCCAATTTGAACAGCTTTTATTCCTTTCTCTTGCTTGATTACTGTGCCTAGAACTTCCAGTACTATATTAAATAGCAGTGGTGACAGGCAGCATCCCTGTCTTGTTCCTGATTTGGGGGGCATAAGCTTCAGCTTTTCACCATTCAGTATGATGTTAGCTGAGGGTTTGTCTTATATGGCCTTTATTATGTTGAGATACTTTCCTTCTATGCCTATTTTATTCAGTGTTTTGATCATAAAGGGATGTTGCATTTTGTCAAATGCTTTTTCTGCATCAATTGATATGACCATATGGTCTTTTATTTTTTATTTTGTTTATGTGGTGTATCACATTGATTGATTTTCGTACATTGAACCAGCCTTGTACTCCTGGGATGAATCCCACTTGATCATGATGTGTGATCTTTTTGATGCATTGTTGTATTCTATTTGCTAATATTTTAAGATTTTTGCATCTGTGTTCATCAGAGATATTGGTCTATAGTTTTATTTTTTGGTGTTGTCTTTACCAGGCTTTGGTATTAGGGTAATGTTGGCCTCATAGAATGAGTTAGGAAGTATTGCTGCCTCTTCAAAAAATTTTAAGAATCTGAGGAGGATAGGTGTTAATTCTTCTTTGAATGCTTGGAAGAACTTGTTGGTGAGACCATCTGGTCCAGGGATTTGCCTTTAGAGAGATCATGGATAATCATTTCAATCTCTTTGCTATTGATTGGTCTATTTAGATTATCCAGTTCTTCTTGGTTCAGTCTAGGCAGGCTATAAATTTCTAGAAACTTGTCCATTTTGAAGAGGCTTTCTTAGAAAGCATTTCTTGAAAAAGCTCAGCTTCAAGTTTTTGAAACTGCACAAATTCTTATGTTAGAATGACTTGAACCTATTCCAATACTTGTAATAAAATATTGTAAGTCACTCGGAAGGTCTTAAGATATCCTTTTATAAGTACTTTCCTCAAAGTGGGAAAAAAACAACAACAACTGGATTGCAGACCTCTTCAATGAAGAATTCTTCAAAGAAGCTAAAATATCAATTGATGAAAGAAATCAGTCAATCGAACTTTCAACCTATTTTTCTTTAAACTCTGATTTTAAAGGAAAGCATCTTATTACCTTGTGGGTAGATGCCCATAAGTAATATGAACAGTTCAGTGAGAAGGCACTCAAACACCTCTTGCCATTTACTAATACTGAACTTGTAGCGAGAGCTTTTTCTACTTACACCTTCATAAAAAATAAGTACCACAACAAGCTTAATGCAAGTCTGGTTTTAAGACTGTATCTTGCATTTTTTGAGACTGATTTTAAGAAACTAAGTGCATCAAAGCAAGTTCAAGAATCTCACTAACAATGTTCTAGTAGGCTTGTGATCTGCATAGCAATTATAGACTTTTCAGATAATGCAAATAAATATTATTAATAATAAATTACAAGTTTTTTCAGTACTTGATCATCTTTATCAATATTTAGCTGTGTTATGAATATTATAAAATTAAATCTGGTTTGTACTTTTAATGTAGTAATTTTTGCAACTTATTACTTCATTTCCACTATTTTACATTAGATAAGCACTAAACAAAAGTAGTTAAAAATAGCTCTTTTAAAAACAAGAGGTTCATGGGCAGCAGACATATGAAAAAATGTTTGTCCTCATTAGCTATCAGAGAAATGCAAATCAAAACCACAATGAGATACCACCTCACACCCGTTATAATGGCTATTATCAACAAGACAAGGAATAACAAGTGCTGGAGAAGATGTGGAG
The DNA here is from genome assembly GCA_004026885.1 of Lyroderma lyra. Taxonomy (NCBI): domain Eukaryota; kingdom Metazoa; phylum Chordata; class Mammalia; order Chiroptera; family Megadermatidae; genus Lyroderma; species Lyroderma lyra. The sequence goes on along the minus strand of PVJL010013980.1, from coordinate 13,735 downwards.
AAAAAGGAACTCTCGCACACTGCTGGTGGGAGTGCAGATTGGTACAACCACTGTGGAAGATGGTGTGGAGCTTCCTCAGAAAATTGGGAATGAAGTTACCATATGACCCAGCAATCTCCCTTCTGGGGATCTACCCAAAAAACTTGAAAATCTTATTCTGCAAAGACTTCTGTCCCCCAATGTTCATTGCAGCGCTGTTCACAGTGGTCAAAACATGGAAACGACCAAAGTGCCCTGCGACAGATTACTGGATAAAGAAGCTGTGGTACATATACACAATGGAATATTACTCAGCTATAAGAAAAAATGAAATACCACCATTTATGACAAAATGGATGGACCTGGAGATCATCATGCTAAGTGAAATAAGCCAGACATAAAAAAACAAAAACTGTATGATTTCACTCATATGCGGAATATAAAACTGAAAGCAACAAAGAAAAAAATTTGAACAAACAAACAAAAAAACCCATGGACACAATCAATAGTTTAATGTGTATTTGTGGACAACTGGGGAAGGGGAAGGGAGAAGGGGAAGGGGGTTGGAACAGAGGGAGGGAGAGCTAAATATATGGCGATGGAAAGAGAACTCATGGTAGTTGGCGAACTTATTATACAACATGTTGACGATGCACTGTAGAATTGTACACCTGGACCTTATGTAATTCTTGCTAACAAACATCACCCCATTAAAACAAAAAACAGAAACAAGAGATACAATTTATAGAAATGGGTATAAAAGAGGTACACAAGTGAGAAAATGTTGGGAATCACTGCTCTACATCATTGTTTTTCTCTTGGATCTTTTTCTTGTCTCATTATCTTCCTTTGTCTTTTTTTGTATTGGTAAGTATATTAGAAATACAGAAATGTATAGAATGTATAGGAAACAATATAAGGAATGACTATATACTCACCTCTCAGCAAAAATGTAACACTTCAAACAAAGTCACTCCATTTGTCCCTTATGTAAGCACTATCCAGAATTTGGGATTTACCAGTCCCATGTGTGTGTAACTGTTATGCAGACTAAGCAGTGGCCAAAACCCAATAATTTGTTCCCTAACTCCCCCAATAACCCAGCCAAATCCTTTCTGCTGGGTTCTTTCTTCTCTGCTCCCCATCATCAATTTCAGAATCAACTTCAAGATTCTTTGGTCACTGGTAAGTAATAGAAAGTCTTCAATGAGCTTAATATTTCACTTGGTCAGTGTTAAGTAGTTTTATGTCTTGTTCAGTGTGATAATCACAACTCTAATCTTTTTTTGTCAAAGTTTCTCCTTTCCTGCAAATCAAGCTTGATCCAAGCTGAAGCCTACAGTAGTAGCAAAGAGGAGCGAGATTTGGCATGATCCTTCCAGTTGGACTCAGCCAGCATCTGCCTCCCTCCTTTTTTGAAACCACTTGCCCCACCTCCCCATCCAAGGACAAGTCTCACTTATGTGGATGGAGTTTAGCAGCTGCTTAAATATATTTCTCTCTTGATGGGGGCTTTCATATAGATTTTGGAGACTTCATCTCTGGGCCTTGACGTCTTGCAGTTTCCTGACTTACGGCCTCCATGTGCGGAACTATTGCAAACTTCCGAGTCACACCCAATTTTGTATTTGTGATTCTGACTTCTTCATATGTCTCCTTCAGCCTTCAAGAGAGACAAATCAAGACTTCCAAGTGCCTTCCTTGAAGCCCCATCCCTGTAGTAAATTTGAGATATACGGCATTTTCCATTTGTAAACTCAGAAACTTTTCCAGCTTCTCTAAAAAGGGACCCTCTTACCCCACAGACTGCAATGTTAGTAAACATTCTTGAAGGGTAAGTAGCCAGAGTTCACATGCTTGTGGCCTTTGGATCACATGGAACAGGGTCAGAAGTACAGAGACCACGTGAAAAAAATGCATCAAACCAAAAAAAGTGAAAATATAGATTTAATTTTTTAAATATAGTTTGAAAATAATATTTTTATATTTTAATTATAGTTGACATACAATATTATATTAGTTTCAAGTGTACAACATACTAATTATACATTTATATAACTTATGAAGTGATCTTCCTGATTAGTACCCATCTGAATCCATACTTAATTAGTACAGTATTGTTAACTATATTCCCTATGCTGTATTTTCCATTTCCATGACAGATTTATATCTGGAAATTTGTACATGTTAATACCTTTCTTTATTTCACACATTCCCCCCCACCACCTTCCACCTGCCAACCATTAAAATGTTTTCTGTATCTATGAGATTGTTTCTGTTTTGTTTTGTTTTTCAGATTACACATATAAATAAAAAATATATGATGTTTGTCTTTCTATTTCTGAATTATTTCACTTAGTGTAAAACACTCTACATCCATCCATGCTTTTGCAAATGGTGAGATTTCATTCTTTTTAAGACTGAGTAATATTCCATTGTATATATGTATCACTTCTTTATTCATTTGTCTATCAATGGACTCTTAGGTTGCTTCCATATCTTTGCTATTGGAAATAATTCTGCAATGAACATAGAGGCACATATGTTTTTTCAAATTAGTTTTTATGGATAAATACCTCAGATAAATATCCAGAAGTTGAATTGCTGGGTCATATAGTAGGTCTATTTTTAATTTTTTGAGGGACCTTCATACTGTTTTCCATAGTGGCTGCACCAATTTACAATCTTACTAACAGTGCACAACGGTTTTTTTTTTTCTCCATATCCTTGCCAACACTTGTTGTTTGTTGATTTATTGATAATATCCATTCTGACAGGTGTGAGGTTATAGCTCATTGTGATTTTAATTTGCATTTCCCTGTTAAGTAACGATGTTGAGCAGCTTTTCATATGTGCATTGACCATCTGTGTGTTGTATTTGGAGAAATGTATATTCAAGTCCTCCGCTCACTTTTTAATTGGATTGTTTTTCCAGTGTTGACTTGTATGAGTTCCTGTTTTGTTGTTGTTTTACCATAGTTTTATATTTTTTATTGTTGTTATTATTTTAAATTTCTTGGAGTGACTTTGATGAGTAAAAATTACATAGGTCCCAGGTGTACAATTCTACATTACATCTTCTATGTGTTGTGTTATGTGTTCATCACCCAGATTCAGTTCTATTTCCATCACCATATATTTGTGTCCCTGTCCCTTCTCCCCGACCCACCTCTCCCCTTAACCTCAGGTAACTAGTAAGTTATTGACTGTGCCCATGCATTTTGTTTCCTTGTTGCTTTCAATTTTCTGTAAACAATCAAACTAAATTTCTCCATCCTTTTCCCTGATTTTACCCACTCTCTCATCCCTCCTCCTATCTTAAAGAAGTCCCTCTAACATTCTTTTTAGTACTGGTTTGGTGGTGAGGAATTCCTTTAGTTTTTTCTTATCTGAGAAGCTCTTTATCTGTCCTTCAATTTTGAATACTAGCCTTGCTGGATACGTTATTCTTGGTTGCAGGTTCTTGATTTCCATCATGTTGAATATTTTCTGCCAATCCCTTCTGGCTTGTAAAGTTTCTGGTGATAAATCTGCTGAGAGTCAAATGGATATCCCTTTATAAGCTATTACATGCATTTCTCTTGCTGTTTTTAAATTTTTCTCTTTTTCTTTAATTTTTGCCAGTTTAATTATGATGTGTCTTAGTGTATTCCTGTTTGGGATCATCTTGTGTGGAATTCTCGTTGCCTCCTGGACTTGGATGTCTATTTCCTTCGCCAGGTTAGAAAATTTTTCAGTCATTATTCTTCAAATAATTTCTTAATCCCTTGCTTTTCCTCTGTCCCTTCTGGCATACCTATTATTCCGATATTTTTGTGTCTGATATAGGCCCAGAGGAATCTCAATCCAGCTTCCTGTTTTTGGAAATAATTTTCTAATTGATCTGGCTGGGTGTTTTCTGCTGCCTTTTCCTATAAATCATTGCTTTGTGCTTCTATTTTTATCTAGTTTCAGGACTTATTCTGTTCTTCATTTCAGTTAATGTGGTCATTATCTCTCTCTGGTCCTTGATAATGGTTTTTAACTCTTCTTTGATGCTTGCTATCTCTCTGTTGAAATTATCATTCAGTTCCTTAAGCATTTTTATAATCATTTCTTTGAGCTCTGTTTCTGATGGGTCATCTGTCCCCATCTCTTTAATTTGAGCTCCGTTTCTCTGGTTTCTCATTTTTACAGCCTCTCTGGACCCTCGCTGCTACAGTTTTTTAGATGTTCACTGCTGATACTGGGTGGGCAGAGGTCTGTGGGGGAGGGGCATTTGTGGCTTTGATTTCTTCCTGTAGCTCTGGCAGTCATGCAGGGAGTTTGGGCATCGTTGCACCTTTCTGTTCTCAGTTTGCCACGCACATGGATTCTGCCCTGAACTTTGGGATCAGTCCTGTTTGCTAGTATTTTAGGTCATCCTGGCTGTAGGCTGAGAAATGTGCATGTAGCCCTCTCTTTCCTTTTCCTTCCTGGCTGGAGCATATGCACTGCAGCTCCTCACCACCCAGTTGCTTCTCCTCCTCTGGGAACTGGAGTAAAGTTCAGCCACTGCGTTTTGTGGACCAGTTTATACCTACTGGGTCCAAAGTGAGGTAGTTGCAGTATCTCATGCCTCTGCGACTGGGGCCCCTTTCCTCTCTCCTGTGGACTGAGTGAGATCTGGAAAGCTCTCCCAACACTTTCTTCCTCCTCCTTCTCCCAGAGGTAGAGTTCCAACTGGGGACTTGCACTAAAGCCCAGGTGCATCTCTGCTCTTCCCTTTTATTTAGCTTTTGTTTAACCCTCTGCCTGCCTGCAGGTACATTAATGTGACAAGTGGGTTTCATAGCTGTGATTGTGTATTGTGTTTTATTAGATGTACTCTTCAGTGTAGTTTTTCAGAGATCCCTCTCATGCTGCCATTTTGTTGTCAGTCTAAGAATTCTTTATATATTGTGGATATTAACGCCTCATCAAATGTATCACTGAAGAATGTCTTCTCCCATTCAATAGCTTGTCTTTTTGGTTGTTGGTGGTTTCCTTTACTGTGCAAAAACAAAACCTTTTTATTTTGATGTAATCCCATGTGTTTATTTTTTCTTTTGTTGCCCTTGACTGAAGAGACTTATCCAAAATAATATTACCAAGAGTGATGTTAATGTCTTTACTGGCTGTTTTCTTCTAGTAATCTGTGGTTTCAGATTTTATATTTAAGTCTTTAATGCATTTTGAGTTTATTCTTGTATGCGATGTAAGAAAGTGGTCCAGTTTCATTCTGTTGCATGTGTCTGGCCAGTGTTCTCAGTACCACTTATTGAAGAAAGTTTCTTCATATCATTGTATATTCTTGTCTCCTTTGTCATAGATTAATTGACCATATAGGTGTGGGTTTATTTCTGGGTTTTCAATTCTGCTCCATTGTTCTATGTGTCTGCTTTTATGACAGTAGTATGATGTTTTGATTACTATATCCTTGTAATATAGTTTGATATCAGGTAGCTTAATACCTCCAACTTTGTTCTTCTTTCTCAAGACTTCTTTGGCGATTCAGGGTCTTTTGTGGTTTCATGTAAATTTTAGAATTATTTGTTCTAGTTCTGCAAAAAACGCTTTTGGTATTTTGATTGGGATTGCATTGAATCTATAGATTGCTTTGAGTAGTATAGACATTTTAATGATGTTAATTATGCCTATCCATGAGTACGGTATATGCTTCCATTTATTTGTATCTTCCTCAATTTCTCTCTTCAGTGTCTTATAGTTTTCCCAGTACAAGTATTTTACCTCCTTGGTTAAATTTATTTCTAAGTATTTTATTTTTGTCATGCAATTGTAAATGGGATTGGTTTCTTAAATTCTCTTTCTGATAACTCATTATTGGTATGTAAAAATGCAACCAAATGCTAAATAGTAATTTTGTATCCTGCTATTTACAGAATCAATTTATTGGTTCTAATAGGTATTTGTGTGTGTGTGTGTGTGTGTGTGTGTGTGTGTGTGTGTGTGTGCAATCTTCAGGGTTCTCTATAGAATTATGTCATCTATAAATAATAACAGTTTTACTATTTTTGTTTCCAATTTGTGTGTCTTTTTTCCTTGTCTGATTGTTGAATAAAAGTGGTGAAAGTGGACATCCTTAACTTCTTCCTCATCTTTTTTTTTTAATTTATTTTTATTGTTAGACTTATTGGGGTGACATCTGTTAGCAAGGATTACATAGGTTTCAGGCATACAATTCTACAGTGCATTGTCAACTTGTATAATAAGTTCACCACCTAATGTGACTTCCCTTTCTATCACCTTATATTTAGCTTCCCCCTCCCTCATCGCCCACCCCTCCCCTTTCTCCCCTCCTTAACCCACTCGTTCCCAAATAAACATTAAACTATTGACTGTGTCCATGGGTTATTTGTTGTTCATTTCTTTTCTCTTTGTTGCTTTCAGTTTTATATTCTGCGTCTGAGTGAAGTCATACACTTCTTCGTTTTTTCTGTCTGGCTTATTTCACTAACCATGATGATCTCCAGCTCCATCCATTTTGTTGCAAATGGCAATATTTCACCTTTTTTATAGCTGAGTAATATTCCATTGTGTATATGTACCACAGCTTCTTTATCCAGTCATCTGTCACAGGGCACTTTGGTTGTTTCCATGTTTTGGCCACTGTGAACAGCACTGGATGAACATTGGGGTACGTAAGTCTTTGTGGACAAAGGTTTTCAAGTTTTTGGGGTAGATCCCCAGAAGAGGGATTGCTGGGTACAACCACTGTGGAAGACGGTGTGGAGATTCCTCAGAACATTGGGAATGGAGCTACCACTTCTTCCTCATCTTAAGAAAATACTTTTAGATTTTAAATGGTGGGTATGATTTTAGCTGTGGGTTTGTCATATATGGCCTTTATTATGTTAAAGTATGTTCCATCTTTTCCCACTTTGCTGAGAGTTTTTATCATAATTGGATGCTGGATTTTGCCAAATGCTTTTTTTTCTGGATGTATTGATATAATCGTATGATATTTATCCTTTATTTTCTTTATACATTATATTGCATTAATTGCTTTGTGAATATTGAATAAAAATTGCCTTCCAGGAATAAATCCTACTTGGTCATGGTGTATGATCTTTCTAACATATTGCTGAATTTGATTTGCTAATATTTTCTTAATGATATTTGCATCTATGTTCATCAGGGATATTGGGCTATAATTTTCTTTTCTATGGTGTCTTTGTCTGGTTTTGGAATCAGGGTGATGCTGGCATTGTAAAATAAGCTTAGGAGCCTTACCTCTTCTTTAATTTTTTGAAATAGTTTGATAAGGATGAATATTAATTTTTTCTGAATGTTTGGTAAAGTTCACTTGTGAAGCCACCTGGTCCAGGATGTTTGTTCATTGGGAGTTTTCAATTACTGATTTGACTTTCTTAATATATATCATTCTGTTCAGAATTTGTTTCCTCCCAATTTCAGTCTTAGAGGATTGTATGTTTCAAGGAATTTATCCATTTACTCCAGGTTGACCAATATGTTGGTGTATAATTTTTCATAGTATTTTCTTATAATCCTTGTATTTCTGTGTTGTCAGTTGTCACTTCTCTCTCATTTCAGATTGTATTTTTTGGTGTCATCTATTTCTTTCTTGATGAGTCTTGTTAAAGATTTATCAATTTTGTTATCTTTTCAAAGAACCAGCTCTTGGTTTCATTGAAATTTTGTATCATTTCTTTAGATTGTATTTTGTTTTTTTCCCCTCCAAACTTTATTATTTTCTCCTTTCTACTCATTTTGGGCTGTGATTGTTCTTCTTTATCTAGTTCCTTTAAGTGTAAGGTTAGATTGTTTATTTGAGATTTTTCTTGTTTCTTGGGTAGGCCTGGGCTACGAAGAATTTCTGTCTTATAATTGTTTTGACTGTGTCCCATAGATTTTGGATGATTGTATTTTCATTTTCATTTGTTTCAAGGTGTCTGTTGATTTCTTCCTAGACTTTATTGTTATCCCATTTATTGTTTAGTAGCATGTTATTTAGCCTCCATGTGTTGGTGTGTTTTTCAGTTTTTTTCTTGTAATTGATTTCTAGTTTCATACCATTGTGATCTGTGAAGATGCTTGATGTGATTTCAATCTTCTTAAATTTATTGAGACTTGTTTTGTGACCTAACATATGGTCTATCTTGCAAGATGTTCATATGCGCTTGAAAGAAGTGTATATTCTGCTCCTTCATGGTAAAATGTTCTAAAAATATGAATTAAATTTATCTAGCCTAATGTGTCACTTAAGAGCACTGTTTCCTTGCTGATTTTCTGCCTGGATGATCTATCCATTAATGTCAATGGGAAATTAAAGTCCCCTACTAGTATTGTACTACTGTCATTCTATTACTTTTTGTCCATCAATATTTGCTTTATATATTTAGGTGCTTCAACCTTGGGTGCATAAATGTTTACAAGGATTATATACTAAAGTTAGAGAGATTCCTTTTTCACTATGAAATGTCCTTCTTTGTGTTATGTTACAATCTTTGTTTTAAAGTCTATTTTGTCTGATATAAATATTTGTACCCCATATTTTCTTTCATTTTCATTTTCATGAAATACCTTTTTTCATCCCTTTATTTTCAGCCTCTGTGTTTCATTCAATCTGAAATGAATCTCTTGCAGACACCATACATGTATATATGGGTCTTGCTTTCCTAACCATTTAGCCACCTTATGTCTTTATATTGGAGCATTTAATTCATTTAAATTTAAAGTAATTATTGATAGATATGTAGTTACTGCCACTTTATTATTCATGTTTATGTTGTTTTACCTCCCTTCTTCTGCTTAAAGAAGTATCTTTAACATTTCTTGTAATATCAGTTTGGTGGCAATCAACTCCTTTAGTTTTTTCTTGTCTGGATAGTTTTTTTATCTGGCTTTTGATTCTAAATGATAGTTTTTCTGGGTAGAGTAATCTTGGTTGTATTGTAGGTCCTTGTTTTCCATCACTTTGACTATTTTGTGCCAGTTCTTTCCAACTTGCAAAGTTTTCTGATGAGAAATCAGCTGACATTTTTATGGAAGCTTCCTTGTAGGTAACTAACTGCATTTCTCTTCTTGCTCTTAAGATTCTCTCTTTGTCTTTAACCTTTGTCATTTTAATTATGATGTGTGTTGTTGTGGGCCTCTTTGGGTTTATTTATTTATTGGGACTGTCTTTACCTCCTGGGCTTTTACTCTATTTCTTTTGCCAGGTTAGAAAATTTTTCAGTCATTATTTCTTTAAATAGGTTTTCAATTCTTTGATCGCTCTCTCATCTCCTTTTGATACCTTTATGATATGAATGTTGGTGTGCCTGATGTTGTCCCAGAGGTCCCTTAAACAATCCTCATTTGTATTTTCTTTTTTGCTGTCCTGATAGGTGCTTTCTGCTACCTTATCTTTCAAATTGCTGATTTGATTCTCTAATGTATCTAATCTGCTATTGATACCTTTTAATGTATTTATTCATTTCACTTATTGTATTCTTTATTTCTGACTGTTGTTTTATGGTTTCTATGTCTTTTTTTTATACATACTATCTCTTTGTTGAAGGTCTCACTAAGTTCTTTGAGTATCCTTAAAACCAATGTTTAGAAATCTGAATCTGGTAGCTTGCTTGTCCTCGTTTTATTTAGCTCTTTTTCTGGAGTTCTGTCCTTTTCTTTCATTTGGAACACATTTCTTTGACTCCTCAATTTGGCTCACTCCCCGTGTTTGTTTCTATTTATTAGGTAGATCTACTAGGTCTCCTGATCTTGCAGAAGGGCCTTATATAATAGGTGATCTTTGGGGCCCAGTAGCTCAATCTCCCTGGTCACTTGAACGAGGTACTCCAGGCGTATCCCTTGTGTCGGTTGTGTGTTCTCTCCTGTTATAGTTGAGCCTCTATTGATGTTGGCATGTCGGTGGGAAGGATTGACCCTCATGCCATGAGGAATGGCCATAACTACAGAGGATGAGCTATTGTGTATGGGCTCACTCCACACAGTGTGATTTATGTTTGTGGGGTTCTGGTGCCTGTTGTGTCACCCTTGCAGTGTGTTGTTTGTTGAGCTGTTTGTGTGGTTCTCTGGTTTGGTCTGCAGCTGGCTATCAAGTGTGTTGATTCTGAGGTCTCTTGGGAGGTGCTTTAGTGCAGGCCAAGGTGAGCTGCCACCTGTGCCTGGCCCAGAGCCACCTGAAAGGAGCTCAAAGTAATCTACAGATGGTTGCTGCCCGTGCAGGACTTGGAGACTCCTGGTAGATGTTAAGCTGTGAACCGAGGGCAGCTGCCACTAGTACTGGCCTCGGGGTTGCTTAGCAAGTGGTACAGAGCATGTTGAGGCCAGATGTTGCTTATTTGGGATGTGTGAAACTTTAAGAGATTTTTAGGAAAGTCCACAGCAGGAGTCAAGACAGGTTGTTTGTGTGGAAAAGCTACTGGAAGAGTTTCGGACTGCTCAAGTTGGGTAGAGTTGGGCCTCAGTGGGCTGACCAGATGTCCTATTTTAAATGAAACAGAAAACAATGGACTATCTTGTTTCAAATGGTATGTTTGGTCAGTCTAGTCTCACTGGGCTAAATTCAAGGTGTCTGTAGGCTGACCATATGTACCGTTTGAAATGGTACAGTACCACTGTTTTATGTCCCATTTAAAATTGGATGTCTGGTCCACCTGGGCCTCAGAGAATCACCAGGGTGGGGCAAGTTGTGTTAGTCAAGTTGATGGAGACTCAGACTTGGTGCCCACGTATGCCTTCAGGTTGGGTGAGTGAAGGGCTCAACAAAGAAACAATGGCACCTGCCAGTACTTCTGTCTGAGAGAGCTGCTCCTTCAGCCCTTGCCCTGATGCTGGTCAATTCGGCTCCTCTCAGTATGTGCCTGGTGCTTTTGGAGCTGCTGCATAAGTGCTGGAGCTCAAAGTGAGTCTGTGAGTAAATTTGTGCATGGGCCTTTACAGAGGACATCTGGGATTCCAGCTGCTCTCCATCTCACTCAGCCACAATCTCCACTGGTTTTCACAGCCAGAACTTATAGGGACTTCTTTTCCTATCATTGGAACTCTATGTTGGGGAGCACGGGGGGGATTTCCACAGCCAAGATATCCCTCCTATTTCTTAACCACCACACCAGGAGGTTAGGGCCTGCCTCTCTACCTCTCCTACAATTCTCAACATGGCTTCTTCTTTATACCCTTAGTTATAGAACTTAGTTGATCAGCCAGTCTTCAGGTGGCACTCAGTAATGGTTGTTCTGTAAATTAGTTGTAATTTTGATGTAGTCTAGCCTTAATTTTAATGGCTCCATCAGGGAAATGATTTGTTGACCCACATCATTTTCTGGGATTTTTCATAATCTCCAGGGACTATGACTTTTTAGCAAAGGCCAATGCCACCTTGGTGTCGTTGTGTTAGTATCCACAACCACTTTGTCAGAATTTTATCATTTCTGTGCCTCCTCAGTTGCCTACTGAGTAAATAGCTCAGCACATTTTGAAGGCCATAGTGGGATTTAGGTATCCATCTGCCTTTTTCCTGATGCTTGGTGTGGGCCTGCTGGAACTGACTTCAAAGTGTAATTTATCTATGATAGGTTGATACCACAGATGCTTCTGGAGAAAGAAGAGAAAACCTGAAAAAAAAAAAAGATGGAATCCAGAATTGCCTGAAGGGGAAATATCAAGTGGGCCCAGAAGCCCCTCGACACTTCCATCTCTTTAACACTAGGCTAGGTATGGTCAGCCTAGTTTCACTCTGCTAAATTCAAAGCATCAAGAGACTGAACGTATGTACCATTTGAAATGGGACAGTATTGTTGTTTTCTGTCCATTTAAAACTGTATGTCTAATCAGCCAATCTAACACACACATATCCTTGGTCACAAAAGACTGCCTTGAGGCAACATGTGATTTGAAATGCCAGCTTTATAATTTATTTAAATGCCACATATATATTAAAATAGTTATAGAATATTATTTTATTCAAATGACGTATTTATCAATTCCTATTTCAATTGTTACTCCTACAGAGTAAATTTTAATATGTAGTATGACACTCTTCCCATCCTGGATAATCCCTTACATTTTTTCTTCAAGTTGATTTTATAATTTAGTCATCCAGTTTCACATACACACTCAAAATCTTGTTGTGATTTATGATTGGGACTACACTGACTTCACAGATTAATTTAGAGAAGAACTGACACCATTTTAAAAATTAGTCTTCCTTTCCAAGAAAAAGATATTGAAAAATATTATTTTAGTGGTTAAACAGGAAGCTCATAAAAATTGCGTGTATATTTTCCCTATTTCAAAAAAAAAAAACTTTCATTACGTTGATAGGTATGTTCAATGTTTGTGACCAATTTGAATCGGATATTTGATCTCTATTACCATATTTTGCCATGTGTAATGCCCTCGCATGTACAATGGGAACCCACATTTTTGACTCAAACTTCCAGGGAAAATACTTCTGTTTTAATTTTTTAATTCAAATTTTTATTAGTTTATATTTAAGTACTTGGTTTTTTTGTATTATTAAGGAATTTTAGCATTTATTTTTTAACATATTATGGTACAAGAAATTTTATGTAATAAATAATTCCTAAACAGTTATTGATTTCTAGAGTTACACTTTTAACTCATAAGCATAAATAAAATAATTAAAAATATTTATATACATATGGAATTAGTACTACCCATGTATAATACACATCCTTATTTTTCCCTTGCAAATTTAGGCAAGAAGTGTGCCTCATACATGGAAAAATATGGTACATTTCCTACTTATTTGAAGAGTATGCAAAATTTATTTTTATATGTTTAACTTATATCCATCAACATTTCCTGATCCACTTTCTAGGTGATTGACTGCCTTGCTTTTTCTAGGAAGGTGATCCCTTAAAAGAAAATCAATTTTTTTTTTTTTTTTTTTTGCTTTTTGGTATGTGGGTAGCTCCCTGACTGGGAATCGAACCCAGGCCACAGTGCTGACAGCGCCAGCACCGAAGCCTTAAGCCACTACACCACCAGGGAACTCCCAAAACAATTTTGCCACCTACTTTTGTTAAGAAAATACTGTACACTAATAACAGTCCTCATCTCTCTCCAATTACTTTAGAAACCAAACACAATATCTCTACATGGGATAGGAGGAAACCTGGATGACTGAGCCTTCCCTGCCATTCCAGGAAAGGAGTGTGTGACCGGGATCCTTGTCATAGACTCAATTTCTTTTCTTGTCACATGAGTCTGAATACAGTGGAATAAATAGTATAAGAACATGACACATGTCATCATAATAGTCATGTTGGAGTCTTTGGACAGCACTATAAAAGACACAAAATCCAGTCCTTACAATTATCCCTCTGACATCCTGTAAAGATCCATGTTTGAACTTCTACAAAATACCCACCTGGGTCACTCATTAATGTTAACTATATAGTTGTTCTATATCAAAGCTTTGAAAAGTAATATGGCATGAGAAGTATGGCTACTCACAGTCATATTTTCTACAATTAAATGCCCCATTTATCCTGTGACTTGTGTATTATAAAAGTAGTAATTAGGTTGGGTGTACAGATTAAATCAACAGTTGAGCATTGGTTTATCAGTGACTACAACCTAACAATTTGCTGTGTGTCAGGTGACTAACTGAGTTATCTAGTGGTGCCCATAATGTCCAGGAGCCCATCACGCACTCACTGGGTAGATGCTGGGCGGCAGCAGGTGAGGTGGGGCTGCTGTACCACAAACACCATTCTAACAATGTCCCACACTTCTATTTGAG
>PVJL010013979.1:0-29953 GCA_004026885.1 Lyroderma lyra | reverse complement strand
TATTTGCCAATAACGCATCAGATAAGGGTCTAATATCTAAAATATATAAAGAACTAATAAGACTTAACAACAAAAAAACAAACAACCCAATTGAAAAGTAGACAGAAGAAATAAACTTCTCCCACGAAGAAATACAAATGGCCAGCAGACATATGAAAAAATGCTCATCCTCATTAGCTATCAGGGAAATACAAATCAAAACCACAATGAGATACCACCTTACACCTGTGATAATGACTGTTATCAATAAGACAAGGAATAACAAGTGCTGGAGAGGGTGTGGAGAAAAAGGAACTCTGGTATACTGCTGGTGGGAGTGCAAACTGGTACAACCACTGTGGAAGGCAGTGTGGATATTCCTCAGAAAATTGGGAATGGAGCTACCATTTGACCCAGCAATCCCCCTTCTGGGGATCTACCCAAAGAACTTGAAAACCTTTGTCCGCAAAGACTTATGTACCCCAATGTTCATTGCAGTGCTGTTCACAGTGGCCAAAACATGGAAATAACCAAAGTGCCCTGCGACAGATGACTGGATAAAGAAGCTGTGGTATATATACACAATGGAATATTACTCAGGTATAAGAAAAGATGAAATATTGCCATTTGCAACAAAATGGATGGACCTGGAGATCATCACGGTTAGTGAAATAAGCCAGACAGAAAAAACAAAGACCTGTATGACATCACTCATATGCGGAATATAAAACTGAAAGCAAATAAAAAAAGAAATGAACAAACAAATAAACCATGGACACAATCAATAGTTTCATGTTAATTTGAGGATGAGTGGGTTAGTGAGGGTAGAATGGGGAGAGGATGGGAGAGGAGAGGGGAAGCTAAATATAATGTGATGGAAAAAGAAGTCACATTAGGTGGTGAACTTATTATACATCAAGTTGACAATGCACTGTAGAATTATATGCCTGAAACCTATGTAATCCTTGCTAACAGATGTCACCCCAATAAAAATAGAATAAAATAAAATAAAATAAAATGATTTAAACAAAAGAAGATTGCAAAAATGACAGTTAATACTGATTATAAAAAGTTTCTGCACAAATAAAATTTAAAAATACAGATTTAAATGATTAAATAGGCAAAGAATACTTGTATGAATAAATATTTACACACAAGAAAATATAAAATTAAACATTTAAAAATAATCATTTAATGACAAAATATCTATTGAAATACCTATCTTTTTTTAACTGCTCAATGGAGAATTTATGTTTAACCCAGAGTCAGCAAAGTAAAACGTATATGTTCAGATATTAGTGGCAGGAGTATTTGTTAACTCAATGTTTTTGGCAAGTAACTGAAGGTAAAAATAGTCTTAAGCTATCTCAACTCTCTGATCTAAAAATTTTGCTATGGGAACCTATCCCAAGGAATAAATCTAAATACGGTAAAAGCTGAGGTCCAATGGTGGACATCACTGTTCTGAGGGAGGAGGAGATCCAACTCAGGTGTCCACAATAGAACAAAATCATAACAAAAAACAAAATCAACTGTGGAGCTGTTCCTTTTCTAGGATATTAAGAATCTATTTAAAATTGAGTTGATTAAGACTATAGAGAAATATGGGGCAGTAAATTGCTAATAATATTTTATGAAGAAAATAAAGTTCTAAATTGTACATGCAAATTAAACTAGTGAGAAATATTCCAAAATGTTGAAATTCGGTTGCCTTTTGGTATTTTTTGTATTTTCTTATATGAATATTTATTATTTCAATAATGAAAATTCAAAAAGTTACATACATTTCAAATGAGTAGAAATAATCTTAGGGGAAAAAGGAAAACATTAACAATTGGAATATTTTTAAAAGTCTCAAAGTATTTTCTTAGGCCAGCAGAGGAGCAATACAGTGTACTGGTTAAAGGCAGACTTGGCAACTACACTGAGTTAAATCCTGGCTCCACCACTAACTATATGATTGCAAAGAAGTTACCCATCTCTTTGTAACTTAATGATTTCACTTATAAAATGGGGATAAATAATAGCACCTACCTTACAGAGCTGTTAGTGTTCAATGAGTTTTAATCCATGTAAAACAGGAACAGTGTTTGACACATAGCAAAATTCGAATATCTATCAGTCTTTGCTTTAATATAAGAAAATAGACTGGAAAGGTCTTAACCTTTTTTGCTAGGAAACTGATATATGAAGGCTGTCCAGAAAGTCTCCAGCCATGTAACCATTCTCATTATATTGACAATGGCTAAATTTTTTTTTGGATAGACCTTGTATATATCACTAGAGTCATTAGTCAAAATTCAGTCTATTTTCCTTATTAACACAAACTCAAAAAACATTTAAATTCATAAAATTATTCTTTCAGTACTGAGGGACAAAAACTTATTTATTCAAATCAAACAATCATTTGGAAGTTTTTGATATTTTTAAGTGTTAAGTTTTAAAATTCATTTCTCTTTTTTTATAATCTGAGACTATACTATACATAAGTTTAGCTCCTTTGCACCTTGTGAGTAACTTGAATGCTAGCATGTAATTTTAAGAACAATCTATGTTCATGAAAAATGTACAACCTAATTTTATACTGAATTCTCAAATGAAGATGACTGATTTTTAAATTTATTTGTGCTATCTCTAGATAATGAAACATACTTTACAAGTGAAACTTTTATGATAAAGGCAAATTTTTCTTAAAGAAAAACTATAAAATCTTATTCTTAATAACAGGTATTAATAAGCCAACATATACTGAGTACTTGGACAAACTCAGCACTAAGTCAGTTATCTAGTTATCTAGAAACAGAAAAAACACAAAGACATTCTGCCCACAAATGAGATTTTAATGTAACACCTTTCTATCTTTTGGGTTGTTGTTTGAAATCACTCTTAAAAGATATAGAGCAGTGCTGTCTGAAAATTTTCTGTGAACCACTAGCCACATGTAACCACTGGGCACTGAAATGTGGCAAGTGCTACTGAAGAATGGAATTTTTTGTTACCTGTTTCTAATTAATTTAAATTTAAATAGGTGGTTAGTGGCTATCATATTGGGCATGCAGATCTAGAGTCTTTAGGAAGCCTAGGGAGAGTGAGGAAGCAAAATTATAAGGGCCAGATGAAGAGAAAATTTAACCAAATACAAGGGTGGACAATTAATTTTGTGAACTCATCCTAGAAAAACACTCCTCATTGCTGAATATCGCTAGAGTCACCTTCGAAGTACTCCCCTTGGGAAGCTATGCAACAACACCAGCACCTAGTACACCCTTCAAAGCAATTTTGGAACTCTGTTTTTGGAATGGCCATCAGAGCTGTCATTGTACCCATAATCTGACAATTAAGTTCTTGAACTTGCCACTGTGTGCTTATGTTGGCAGCACTGTTCAAACAACTCGGTAAAATGTCACAACTTTGGCAAGGTTATGATACTTTAATGAGTTGTTTGTACACTGCTGCCGATGTAAGTGCACAGTGGCAAGTACGTGAACTTAATTGTCAGATTTTGGGTATGATGACAGCTCTGATGGCCATTCCAAAAACAGAGTTCCAAAATTGCTTTGGAGGGTGGACTAGGTGCTGGTGGTGATGCATAGCTTCCCAAGGGGAGTACTTCTAAGGTGACTCTAGTGATAATCAGCAATGAGGTATGCAGCACTTTTTGTAGGATGAGTTCATGAAATTGCCTGACCTTGTATAGTCAGTACAATCCTAAAAATAATATAATACTATAACTCTGGAAATGTTCACTATATTTCCAAGTCACCTGTTAGGATTTTTGGAGGTCTGAATAGTTTAACTAGTGGTGGCTATTACTATTGTTAGTAATTATGCAATGTAAAATGATAGGGCGATGTCAATCCTCTGAACTTTCTGGGTAAAAATGCGATCACTTGTAACCAATGTTTTGGATTATGTAAAAGATATGGGTATTAAAAATAATTTAATGTACATTATACCTGTTTACTAAATGTCATTGAAACCATTAAAAGTTAAAATGTCGACAAAGGATGACAGAGCAAACAAAAGCAAGTTATGTATTCATTTTTAGTATAGTGTGATAATTAAAGAGTATGAACTACAGGGTTGAACTGGCTGGGTTTGAATCCTAGGTCCTTCACTTACTAGCTGTGTACCAGGGCAAGTAAAGAAACCTCTCTGTGTCTCAGCTTTCTCATGTGTAAAATAATGAAAATAATACCTCATCAAGTTGTTATGAGGATTCAATGAGTAACACATATTAATATTTAGAATATAGCCTGCCACACAATGTTAACTATTAAGTTGTAAACAACCATTAACACATGTGCAAGCCCCACATCAAATTTAAGCAACAAAGAACTAGACACGATATTGTTGGGTCTGCCATTTAGCAAGAGAAATCTGAAAATCTCAAACTGAAGTCTCCTCTCACCTTTCTTCAGAAGATTTAGGATGCCTTTATCACACACTGCTAATTGTAGCTGCAAATAATGGAGCAAGCAATCACAAATGACATAATTACATGGGAACAGTTAATATTTAGTCTGACAGAAATTGGACCTCAAAAGTAAAGACACGAAAGCTTTCCTTTTATAGATGGGGAATAAATATCAAATGAACAAACAAAACCCAGAGTGAGAAAATTACACCTAAACATAAGTTCACTTAAAGTTTTTTGAATTTCAGTTTTACCTGGACACATAGCAGTCAAAATCCTGACCTTCATATAATGAGTCCAGGAAACAATTGGCACTTTGCAAGGTTGACAAAGAATGTTTTGCAATGTCAACACTGTTCATCAATTTCATCATATCTCGAGCACTGCCTCTGATGTCATGTTTGAAGGATATAAATTAAAAATATAGTATTTGGGGAGGAGGACAAGATAGCGACTGGAGAGAAGGTCTCTAAAGCCACTCCCAGAAAACACATTTGAACGGCCACCCAGGATCCAAGAAAGAGGACACTGGGTGACAAAAAAATGGCAGCTGAGACATCCACGCATCGCAAGTAAACACCTAAGTGTTGGAGAGAAAGGGGCGAGGGGCAGAGAGGGGAGGGAGCAAAGACGGATTGCATCAGGACACGATCGTGACTGGCTGCAGTGAATTGGAGGGGAGAAGCCAAGAGGTGACAAGAGGAAAAGCCCTAGGAAAGCGTCAGAACAGTGGGAGTCCATTGGGGACCTAGGCTGGGGAGCTGGAATTTGGAGCGGTGAGTTGGGGACAGAGCTTGGGAGCCAGCATCTGGAACTCTTGAGTGATAGCAGGGCTGAGGGAGGACTCTGAACTGCAGAGACGACATCTTGGCTCTAGTCTCCCTTGGGACCCAAAGCACAGACACGCATGACTCCTGCACAGGGCTGCAGTTCCTGGTCCCAGCCTACTGTGGGGGTGAGCCAGCTGCCATGTGGACAGCGCACAGACACTACACGGTGCTGGGGCTCATGTTCCGGCCCGCTGCGGAGGCGGACCGGCTGCCAGCATGGCATGCACAGCTCCTAAGGCTCTGGTTCCAGGCCCGCTGCGGAGGCGGGCCAGCTGCCTTCCTACCGTGGGGTCAGATCCACAGCTTCGGACTTGTGTGCATGCCTGCTCACGTGCCCCTGGGTCCAAAAAGCAGTGCAAGCCCACAGAATCTGCCCTAACATTTGACCACGGAAGCAGGCCCGGGAAGAAAGGATTTGCTAGCATTCACCACAGCCAGCAGGAGCAGCCTTGGCCCGCATCACCCAGCTTCCCCAGCATAGGGCAGAAGGTGGAGCTGCCCCGGTGTGCCTTTATTGGCCTCTCCCCTTTCCTACAATCTCCCCAACCAACTAACTAACTATAGGAAGTGAATGGACCATGATAGATGTACACACCTCCAAATGTAGCAGGAAACCAGAAATAAGAAATAAACAACCCCTCTCTCTCCCAAAACTTGCCCCCAAAGTATCACCTCGTGTCTACCCTACAGCAAGACACCACAAAAGTACCAATCTGGGCTCTTGGGCACTACTGAACATAATGCCCTTATGTCAAAGAGGAAGAACCCAGCAGACAGGATGAATTCATTAAAAACTAACACTCCTCTGAAAGAACAGGAAATTTATCAAGACAGCTTCTTAGACCTAGAAGTTTCCGATTTAAGTGACAGAGAATTTAAAGTAGCCATTCTAAAGGCTGTGAGAGAAATGAAAACATACTGGCAGAGCACCATGGCTGACATAAACAACATAAAAAAGGACATGAATGACATAAAAAAGAAGAAATTCAAAACATAAGGAAGTTTGAGATGGAAATGTGAGAGATAAATAATACAATAAAAGAAGTGAGAAACAAAATAACTGCCACAGGAAACAGGGCCAATCAGATGGAGGAAAGAATTAGTGATATTGAAGATCAGAACATGGAAACAGCTCAGAAAGAGGAAGAGAGGGAATATAGAACCAAAAGTATTGAAAGGACTCTACAAGAACTATCTGACTCCATAAGACAAAACAACATCAGGATAATAGGAATACAAGAAGGGACAGAACAATCTACAGAGAGCATACTCAAACAAAGAGTAGATGAGAACTTTCCAAACCTATGGAAAGATATGGAACCCAAAGTTCAAGAAGAAAACAGGTCCCCTAGATACCCGGACCCTAACAGATCTTCTCCAAGACACATGGTATTAAAGATGTCCAAAACTAAAGTCAAAGAGACAATTCGCAAGGCAGCCAGGGAAAAAAGAACTATAAATTTTAGAGGAAAACCCATCAAGCTGGCAACAGATTTCTCAGCAGAAACTCTGCAAGCCAAGAGGTGGTGGAATCCAATATTCAAAAATTTAAAACAGAGGGACTTCCAGCCAAGAATAAATTATCCAGCAAAATTATCTTTCAGATATGAAGGTGGAATAAAGACCTTCTCAGACACACAGAAGCTGAGGGAATTCGCCAGCACAAGGCCAGCGCTCCAAGAAATACTGAAGGAGGCTCTTCAACCTGATACAAAACATAAGGGAAAATGGAATAAAGTTGGGGTAACAAGAAAGAAACAAAAATAAAACAAAAACAAACAAAGAAATAAGTAATTGCCACAGGAAATCCTCACATATCAATCATCACTCTAAATGTTAATGGACTGAACTCACCAATAAAAAGACACAGAGTAGCAGACTGGATTAAAAACCAGAACACATCTATATGCTGTCTCCAAGAAACACACCTCAGCCATAAGGACAAACACAGACTCAGAGTGAAAGTATGGGAAACAAATCTTCAAGCAAATGGTAACCAGAGAAAAGCAGGAGTTGCCATACTGATATCTGATGAAATAAACTTCAGGTTAAAGATAGTAAAAGACAAGGATGGACATTACATAATGATAAAGGGCACAATGCAACAACAAGAAGACTTGACACTAATTAATATATATGCTCTCAACCAGTATGTACCAAAATATACAAAGAAACTACTAACAAATTTGAAAGGAGAAACTGATGAACACACAATTATTGTGGGATACTAAAACACCCCTCTAATAGCCATGGACAGATCATTCAAACAGAAAATGAATAAGGAAATAACAGTTCTAAATGACACATTACAGCAATTGGACACAATTGTTATTTACAGGACACTTCATCCAGCAAAAAGAGACTATTCCTTCTTTTCTAGTGCACATGGAACATTCTCAAGGATAGATCACATGCTGGGACACAAAAGTAGCCTCAGCAAATTCAAGAAGATCAAAATCATACCAAGTGTATTCTCAGACCACAAAGCTTTGAAATTGGAGATCAACTGTAAAAGGAAAGCAGAAAAAAACACATATACATGGAGATTAAACAACACCTTATTTAAAAAGGACTGGATAAAAGAACAAATAAAAGATGAGATTAAAATATATATAGAAACTAATGACAATGAAAATACAACATATCAGAATTATTGGGACACAGCAAAAGCGGTAATAAGAGGGCAATTTATATCACTACAGGCCTATCTTAAGAAACAAGAAAAATTACAAGTAAATATCTTAGCATTCCATTTTAAAGAACTAGAAAAAGGAGAGCAGACAAAACCCAAAGTCAGCAGAAAGCAAGAAATAATAAAAATTAAAGCAGAGGTAAACCAATTAGAGAACAGGACAATAGAAAAAATTAGTATTACGAAGAGCTGGTTCTTTGAGAAAGTCAACAAAATTGACAAACCCTTGGTGAGACTAATCAAAGGACAAAAGGAAATGACACAAATATCCAAAGTTAGAAATGAAAGGGGAGAAATTACCACTGATACCACAGAAATACAAAGGATTATAAGAAAATATTATGAAGGACTTTATGCCACTAAATTTAACAACCTCGAAGAAACGGACAAGTTTCTACAAACTTGTAGGCTACCTAGACTGAAACAAGAAGAACTGGATAATCTAAATAGACCAATTAATAGTGAAGAGATTAAAACGACTATCCAGAATGTCCCTAAAGACAAAAGCCCTGGACCAGATGGTTTCACCAACGAGTTCTACCAAGCATTCAAAGAAGAATTAACGCCTATCCTCCTCAGACTATTCTAAAAAATGGAAGAGGAAGCAATACTGCCTAATTCATTCTATGAGGCCAACAATACCCTAATATCAAAGCCTGGCAAAGACAACACAAACAAAGAAAACTATAGACCAATATCTCTGATGAACACAGATGCAAAAATTCTAAACAAAATATTAGCAAACAGAATACAACAATGCATCAAAATGATCATACATCAAGATCATGTGGGATTCATCCTGGGAGCACAAGGATGGTTCAACATACAAAAATCAATCAATGTGATACACCACATAAACAAAATCAAAGATAAAGACCATATGGTCATTTCAATTGGTGCAGAAAAAGCTTTCGGCAAGATACAGCATCCGTTTATGATCAAAACACTAAATGAAATAGGTATAGAAGGAAAGTATCTCAACATAATAAAGGCCACATATGAGAGACCCTCGGCTAACATCATACTGAATGGGGAAAAGCTGAAACCTATTCCCCTAAAATCAGGAACAAGACAGGGATGCCCCCTGTCACCACTGTTATTTAATATAGTACTGGAAGTTCTAGCCACAGCAATCAGACAAGAGAAAGGAATAAAATATATCCAAATTGGGAAAGAAGAGGTCAAATTGTCACTATTTGCAGATGACATGGTCCTTTATATAAAAAATTCCAAAGATTCCACCAGGAAAATATTAGAAAAAATAAACAAATACAGTAAAGTCACAGGATACAAAATCAATGTAAAAAAATCAACAGCATTCCTATATAAAAACAACGAATCCACAGAAAAAGAAATGAGGGAGTCAATTCCCTTTGCAATCACAACAAAAAGAATGAAATACCTGGGAATTAACTTAATAAAGAATGCGACAGACTTATACACAGAGAACTATAAGACACTTTTGAAAGAAATTGAAACAGACTTTAAGAGGTGGAAAAATATCCCCTGTTTATGGATAGGGAAGACTTAACATTGTTAAAATGCCCATTCTGCCCAAAGCAATCTACAGATTTAATGCAATACCCATCAAAATCTCACAATCATACTTTCATGAAATAGATAAAAGGATTAGCAAATTTATATAGAACCATAAAAGACCTTGAATTGCCAAAGCAAAACTATATAAAAAGAATAAGGCTGGTGGGGTTACATTCACTGACTTCAATTTATATTACAAAGCATCAATAGTCAAAACAGGTTGGTACTGGCAGAGGAACAGAAATATAGACCAATGGAATAGAACTGAAAACCCAGAAATAAATCCACAAATTTATGGACAAATAATTTTCTATAAAGGAACAAAAAACATACAATGGGGAAAAGACAGCCTCTTTAGTAGGTGGTGCTGGGAAAACTGGAAAAACATATGCAAAAGAATGAACCTGAGCTCTGAACTCTCTCCATATACAAAAATTAACTCAAAATGGATTAAAGACCTTCATATCAGACCTGCAACAATAAACTGTATAGAAGAAAAACATTGGTACTAAACTTATAGACCTAGGACTCAAGGAAGACTTCATGAACCTGATCTCAAAGGCAAAGGAAGTAAAAGCAAAAATAAATGAATGGGACTATATCAAACTAAAAAGCTTCTGCACAGCAAAAGAAGCCAATAAGGCAAAGAGACAGCCAACTGAGTGGGAGAAAATATTTGCAAATAACACATCAGATAAGGGTCTAATATCTAAAATATATAAAGAACTAATAAGACTTAACAACAAAAAAACAAACAACCCAATTGAAAAGTGGGCAGAAGAACTAAACAGACACTTCTCCCACGAAGAAATACAAATGGCCAGCAGACACATGAAAAAATGCTCATCCTCATTAGCTATCAGGGAAATTCAAATCAAAAGGACAATGAGATGTCACCTCACACCAGTTAAAATGGCTATTATCAACAAGACAAGGAATAACAAATGCTGGAGAGGATGTGGAGAAAATGGTACTCTGATACACTGTTGGTGGGAGTGCAAACTGGTACAACCACTGTGGAAGGAAGTTTGGAGGTTCCTCAGAAAATTGGGAATGGAGCTATCATTTGACCCATCAATCCCTCTTCTGGGGATCTACCCAAAAGACTTGAGAACCTTTGTCCACAAAGACTTATGTACCCCATTGTTCATCGCAGCGCTGTTCACAGTGGCCAAAACATGGAAATAACCAAAGTACCCTGTGACAGATGACTGGATAAAGAAGCTGTGGTACATATACACAATGGAATATTACTCAGCTATAAGAAAAGATGAAATATTGCCATTTGCAACAAAATGGATGGACCTGGAGATCATCATGCTTAGTGAAATAAGCCAGACAGAAAAAAAACAAAGAATTGTATGATTTCACTCCTATGCGGAATATAAAACTGAAAGCAAAGAAAAAAGAAATGAACAAACAAATAACCCATGGGCACAATCAATAGTTTAATGTCTATTTGGGGACGAGTGGGTCAGGGAGGGGTGAAAGGAGAGGGGATGGGAGAGGGGGGGAGGAAGCTAAATATAAGGTGATGGAAAGAGAAGTCACATTAGGTGGTGAACTTATTATACATCAAGTTGACAATGCACTGCAGAATTGTACGCCTGAAACCTATGTAATCCTTGCTAACAGATGTCACCCCAATAAGTCTAACAATAAAAATGAATTAAAAAAATAAAATAAAAGAGCAAAAAATGTCCAATGAGGAAAGGAAAACCTCTTCAGTAGATAGTGGTGTAAAAACATGCAAAAGAACAAAAGTAAGCTGTGAACTGTTACCATAGTAAAAATGGATTCTGGACCTCCACATAAGACCCAAAACGATGAACAATAGAAGAAAACATTTGTAGTAAACTTATAGACCTTTGGCTCAAAGAAGACTTTGTGAATGTGACCTCAAAGTCAAAGAAAGTAAAAGCAAAAAGAACTGAATGGGGTCTTTATCTAATTTAACAACTTCTGCAAAGCAAATAAGTGATTCACAAAGCAAAAAGACAGTCAAATAAATGGGAGAAACTATTTGCAAACAACGCATCTGACAAGGATCTAATATCTAAAATACATAAAGAATTAATATCACTCAACAACAACAAAAAACCCAATTAAAAAGTGGGCCGAGGACCTAAACAGACACTTGTCCCATGAAGATACACGAATGGGCAACAGACATATTGATAAAACAGGTTCTCACTGTCTCATGGGGTTTACATTTGAAATCAGGAAAAGAGCCAATAAACAAAAACATGGACAGATTAATTCAGTATTAATAACTGCTAGTCACTTTTCTTTGGGTAATTACAGAGGGTCCCAACCAAGTGACAAGGAGTCAGCCAGGCAGAAGCATCAGCCTGTGCAAACAACCTCCTTACAACACAGCAGAAACAGTAAATGAGTCAGTTAAGGACACAGCTATTCCAAGGGCCAAGCTGAGTGTCCACTGTGGGTGCTTAATGCATGCTAGTCTCCATCACTGGTTGTCTCAGCCAGTCACAGTGATGGCAGATACCATTTATTGGTGAGCTGACAGTGGATATTATGTCTTCCCAACCAGGCAGGAACACTCTGAGGACAGGGGCTTTGCTGCTGTCACTACGGGCAAGGCAGGAGTCCCCTGAGGACAGGACATGGTTCTCTTTAGTTCCAAGGGGAGGGTCCTGTTCTCCAGTTTCTTAAGGAGGAGACTTACAACCACCTTTCCTCCCGAGGACATGAATACCCAAACTGGGTCCTCCTGTGGTGCTCCCTTTGGCACTGTGCCCACTGGGCAGGGATGGGGTTTCAGTGTGATCTTTACCACCAGTTGTGTGTAGCCAGGCTCCTGGGAATGTGAGAAGTTTGTGCCAAAGGGTGGACAGCCTAAACCAAGGAAGAGGCCACACTGCCCTTGCAGGGGCATAGTGTGACAGGGTGTCATCCCCAGGGTCCTGGTTTCTGCTGGTCAGTGGGAGTGAGGGTTCCCACTGGCTAGCAGAAACCAGGCCCCTGGGGATGACACCCTGTCACACAAGTCGTGTGCCCATCTGGGCCCTAATTTCCACCTCAGGTAACAAAGGCAGGGACTTGAGCCTTTCCTTCCCAAAAGAAACATCTACTAGGAAGTGTGATGAGATTATGCCACCGGGAAAGGCAGTATGAATATGTCACCACTGACTCACATCTGGGCACTGGGAGAGACCACTGGAGAACACCCTGTCATTGGCTCAAGAGGTAGCCTGGAAATTTCCAGAAGGGGCTGGACCAAAACTGGGCATCCCATTTGACCCTTTTCCTCACCTACTGCCCATTGCAAGAGCAAACCCAGCATCTGTCAGACAGCTGAATATGCCCATCTTCATACCAAGCACAGCCGAAAATTACTGGGCATTCCCTATGATGGGGGAGAAAGGACAGAGGCTAAAGCATGTGTGAAAAGTGTTTGGCCTAGTTCTTTAGCATCCTGAAATTCCCATCTTATTGCAATGAGAGGAACTCCAGTATGTCACAGAGCACACCCCTAAGATGATCTGCTGTCCATCTCCAGGCTTCAGGGAAGAACCAGCAGCTCTCTGGGGGCCACAGGATCACCTAAAATGCTTAAGACTCCCCATCCCTCTCCTGGGACCATGCAACATGGGGCTCAGGAGGTTCCTTGGAGAAGGGGTCCCCAACCTCCAGGCCATGGTACCAGTACCGGTCCATATCCTGATAGGAACCAGCTGCACTGCATGTGGTGAGGGGAGGGCTAGTGAATGGGGCTTCATCTGTATTACAGCCACTCCCCATCACTCATATTACCACCTGAGCTCCGCCTTCTGTTACAGCAGTTGCATCATTAGATTAATTTTATGATTAATTAATAATTATGAATAATTATTCATTATTAATTATTACAATGTAACAATAGAAATGAAGTGCACAATAAATGTAATGTGCCTGTTATCATCCCAAAACCATCACATTCACCCCACCAGTCCATGGAAAAATTGTGTTCCATAAAACTGGACTCTGGTGCCCAAAAGGTTGGGGACCACTGCCCTGGAGTCCAGGGCCCCAGAGCCCCACTGTGAGAAAGAACACTGAGGTGGAAGCCTACTCTTGTCTATCCCTTCCTCCCTTCTCCAACTACCTTTCTGCCCTTCACCGGAGCAATGTTATGAAAATGGACATTGAATCCTGTCACCACAAGCATTTTAAACCTGAATGGTTTTTACGACTGAGGTCCAAGTTTCCCAGTGCCTTTGGAGGCTTACCTGTGCTTGGGCGGACTCACCTGGTACTGCCCTCTCAGCTGCCCGCTCTGCTCCGTTGGCCCATTGGAGTGAGAGCGGAAGTCTATTGCCAGAACCAGAGGGGAGGCAATGGGGAATTAAGAAAAACACACAGAGACCTAGCAAAGCTGGGACCGGGTGGTTCCCTGTGCTCTAATGGAGACACAAAGACCCTTCAGGTCTCCAGTGGGTTTATTTTATATCCCAAGAACAATAGTGGGTGTAACTTCTTAATTGCAAAACAATGTTGCCAACCTCCATTCTTTAATTCTGAGCCAACAACTTTACAATTCCTCTGGCTCCCAGGCAATGTTACTTTCTTTCTTCCCCTTGGCCAGCCAGAAACCACACCCTGAGTGGTTTCTCTGTTCACTAAATTTTGGGCAGCCTTGCAAGACCCTTGATTTTTGGATTACACAGTACACAGGTAGCTTTGCTAAACCCATCTTCTCAACAGACCTAGGTTCTGGCTCAAAAGCTTCCCAGTCTGTAACTGCCCATTTGGCATCAGTGTGCCCATGGACTGTAAGCTCCACAAGGGACTTTGAGTTGCTAATCCCATGGCCAACACAGGATGGGTGCTCAATGCATGTTTGCTGAATAGATGAAACACCCATCTCTGACACTCATAAACATACAAGGGGACACCCAAATGGGGACACCCAAATACACGTGTGTAAGTGCGGTCACACACCGCCCCTGTGAGAGCACAGGCAGAATTGGCTCGGTGCCAATGAGTATGTGTGACTCTTCTGAACCCCATTGTACTTCTACTTCACTTGAATCCTGGAGCAACCCTGGTTTAGTGGTAGCAACAAACTAGTTTTCTTTCCAAGCAGACCAGGTGGCCTTATCACCTCATCTCGTCTGGGCCTCACCTCCCCTCCACTCTCTTAGAAAGATCTGTTACCAGCCATCCTGTCCCCAGTTCCCACCTTCCTTTCCTCATCAACTACCTGCCCAGCTGGCTGGGTCACCACTTACACCCCAAGAAAGTTTACCCTCCAGGAAGGCCTCCCGGCTGCACGTTTTCCTAGGGTCCATGCCAGAGGCTGTGGTATCACACCCTCTTGTCTCTCTGTGTCTGGGACTAGCACCCAAAATTTGTTGTCTGTTGGGTGTCACTTTGGTTTGTGATTTTCACAGGGAC
Source organism: Lyroderma lyra (assembly GCA_004026885.1). Taxonomy (NCBI): domain Eukaryota; kingdom Metazoa; phylum Chordata; class Mammalia; order Chiroptera; family Megadermatidae; genus Lyroderma; species Lyroderma lyra. The sequence goes on along the minus strand of PVJL010013979.1, from coordinate 15,096 downwards.
AGTGGCTTTATATATCTGCGTGACTTATGGGTCCCAAGGAATCACCTTAGCTGAGAAGTAAGGCTTTGGAGGGTGTGGATGCTCCCATTAAGATGGGTCATCTAAGTGAGACAGCAGGGTTATGCTAAACTGACCCAGTCTGGCTAATAACTTAAAGCTTTGAGGTATTGGAGGAGCTCGTGTCACCTGGTCCTTCCATCCCTAATTTCCTGCAGTCTAGGGACTTAACTCTGGAGGTCCCTGCCTTGCCAAGCCCAGGGCAGAGGAGGAGGAGGAGGAGGAGGAGGAGGAGGAGGAAGAAAGAGGTGGGGAAGGGGGCAAGTGGGAAGGGCAGAGGGAGCCCAAGGAGGCTGCAATGACTACATGTGCCCCACGTCTGCCTGCTCACAAGCGGTCTCTCTGAAGCCCCTGGCATGTGCCTCCAGCTCCGCGGCTGGGAGGAGCTGAGGCTGAAAGAGGCACTTGGGGTGTCTCCCACCTGTGTTGACCATGTTGTAGATCAAGAGGGTCTGCCTGGTCACAAGGCTGGAGCCTGGCTGGGCACCCAGGGAATGGGCACTGCACACCTGGCTGCCCACCCGGGGTGGCGGTGGGGCACAGATGGAACACCTGAGAGCGCTCTAACTTTTGCACTCAAGAAGGGGGGCAGGCAGAAGGCATGGGATTAGCGGGGACACCACCTGGCAGCCATTCATGCCCTGGGGTGCGTGGTCACCCTTCTGGAGGGACCAGAGAATTTCGATGACCCTGGCTCTGGTTTTCCAGGCACTATTTGGCGTGTGTTCCCTTATAGCTGCAGACTTGTCTGTCCCCTCACACATTCCCCATGACATCCCAAGGCCGGAGCTAAGCATGGAGGCCACTGGAGCATGGAATATCTAGGAGACATAACTGACCCTCTCTTGGGGGTACTGTCCCTCCTTCACTCGTACACCTCACATCACCCTGTGTGGCCCCGGAGGATGGCTGGTTAGTCAATGACGGGTAAGATTCCTCAAGGGAGGAACAACCTAAGACAGGCACAGTCGCATAGGGGCCATCAGGAGAGAGCTTGAGCTCTACAGAGGTGAGGCACAGCCTCTCACGCTCTCTGAGGTTAATCCCTTGTCCCCTGGCTGACTTGCTTCCCACCATAGCTTAGCCTGAGATCTGAAGGGATAAGCTCAACCATTCCATCCCTTAATGGATGTTTATATAATAACAATGACTTCATGACTTGGGGTTGTGTGTGTGTGTGTGTGTGTGTGTGTGTGTGTGTGTGTGTGTAAAGCACAATACGTGCTGGAACACAATGGGGACTTTTGGGAACAGCCTAAAGGTGTGATAATCACAGACCTTGGATAGAGGAAGGTTTTTCCTTCCCCATACACGCCTCACTTCTGCTTTCTATCCAATAAAAACTAGGTGTTGACCCAACTCAGGGCTCAGTCCATGAGCCTGGAGCCTCTTGGCCCCGCTTATAATATATTTTCGGCTACTGTCTTTCATGACTTCCCATCGCCCTTTCCGTTCACCCACCACCTGTGTCGTGCTGCACGCAACAGGCATGGAGTGTGCAATGGTGGCTCAGATACAAAGCACAGTAGCTGTACAGAATCCGGGCCTCAGAGCTGCACTTGACCCCTCTTGATTTATAATATAGTCAACACAGGTGGGAGCAAACCCATGCGCCTCTTTCAGCCTCAGCTCCTCCCAGCTGTGGAGTTGGAGGCAGCAGGATGAAGCAGCCCTGGGAAGGAGCGGGCAGCTGTGGGTACTGGAGGGAGAAGGGCAGGCAGGGCCCTGGGTCCAGGGTCCAGGGTGGAAGTCTCCTTGGCTGGAGTGAAAACACAGCTGCTGTTTGGTGTTGAGAAAAATTGAGACTCTTCTCAAAAGGGGGAATGAAGCCTGGAGAAGAGGATTCATTTCCTTCCCCCCCCCCAACTGAGACCACATCCTCTAGTCTCCAACCAAGCCCATCTCTTGCCCACTTGCCATTGACCTTGCACCCAGTGTGCCTTCTCCCCAAAGAGAATGGAGGTCCAGAAGGCAAAATGGCTTGACATCAGACCCCTTAGTCCCCGTGGACATTCTGCATCTCTCTCCCTTTTCAGCTGGGACCTGAAGGCAGGAGGCTGGAGGAGAGGATCATGTTAGTGTTACTTCATGTGTGACAAAGGGCCACTTGTGTGACTGAGATAGTAGTGATGGTGGCAGATGATGAAGATGAGGACAAAAAGAACTGTGTTGAACTTCTCCAAGGTGGGGTTGTGGTCAGGTGCCAGACGGCTGTCCGGGGGCATGGTGGGGATGGTGGCTGCTCTCCCCCTGGCCCTCCCTTGTGAATGTGTGGCATGGAGGTTTTGGCCTGGTGATGGCTCCAGAACGTTGTTGGTGTGCCATGGTATTCCTGTGAAACAAGGCCAGTGGCTGGACTGCAGTGGGGATACTGTGAGGTCAGAAATGCCAGTGGGTAGACATTTGTAAAATGGAAGGTGTCACATGTGGAGGAAAGTGTCACGTGTGAGTCCACTTGGAGAACAGGGCTCTTTTGGCAAGAAACAAAGTCCCTGAAACAGAACTCCATGGCCATGGGCCAATCACACAGGAGGTGGGGCTGCTGGACAGTCTTGTTCTGACATCTCCTCTCCCAAATTCGGGGTTCTCCCCACAGCTCCCAACCCAGCCCATTGCCAGGACCCTCCCTCTCCCAGGAAGCCATCCCCTTGATCACAACAGCTGAATGCCACTGAGAAGAAACTGGGGGACAGAGGTTGGAAGAGGCTGAAAGGCTCTTGTTCACCTGACATTGTAACTCACTGGCCTCAGAGTGATCCAGATGGATTTATAATACTCCTGCCGTCCAGGCAGATGAGAGCTTACAAGCAGCCAGTGAAGGATTCTCCCTCACAGACTTGATCACCCTTAGGTCCCAGACTGGCTGAGGTTGAGATGGAGAGGGCTGGTGAGCCACCCTGCATAACCTCAGAGTTTATTTCCAGGAAATACACATCCAAAGTCAAGGGGTCAAGTTGCTAAAGCTGGAAGAGTCCTAGATGCCAGGAGCTTGATATCCTGAGGTTGGGGGAGGACATCTCAACATCTGAGTGGTCATCGGGCTTAGCTTATACCTAAGAAATATATACCCAAACATGAATGCACTATAGAAGAAAGAACAGCATGTTGTTGGCAGCACTTTTTCAAATATCTGTACACTATCAGCTTCCAAAGCACCTACCAATACAAGATTTGTTAATTCGTGACATACTTATACAACAAATTAGTCTACAGAATAAGAAAGAATGATGGACAACACCACATGACATAAATATCCAAAACCTAAAGTTGTGTAAATTAATCACACAGTGATTATATCATTTATATACATTCAAAAATATGTGAAATTACCCTACTCTTGTGAAAGTCAAGATAAAGGTCACCCGCCTTCAAGACGGAGACCACCATAGGAAGATTTGAGCAGATTTCTCTGATTTGGCAAGTGTTCCAGATTTTGGACTGGATAATATTTTCACAACTGTGTGAAGATTCTGAAAGTTCTGTAAAATATACCCATCTGTGATATTTTCACTTCTATGTATATTACACTGCAAAGTAATTTTTTTTACAAATAGAATAAGGATGTCTCCAATAAGTTGTTTTCCCAGTTAATAATATATTGAAATAAAATGATGAGACATCACATCACAAGCCTTTGCAAAAACAAACAAAAAAATTACTGTAACCTGAATATCAGTCACTCTTTTTATTTAGGGACAGGAAAAAAGTTTGCAAGAGGGAAAGAGAATAGCAAATACTTTTATATTGATTAATCAAAAATACACAGTGAGTATCCAACAATTTTCATATATATGCAAAACTAAAAAACTACTCATAAGTAAAAATGGGAACATAATGACCGAGATCTGAAAGGCTGCACTTTCATTTAAGCGTCAAATAATAGCAAAATTCTCATAATATTTTTAGAACTCTGAAAATTAATCAATAACAGCTGGCTGTAGTAATGAAAACTGTTATAGTATTGGCATGAGGTTAGATACTTTATTCCAATGGAGTAGAATTGAGAAATCAAACATCAACCCATACATCCATGGCCAATTGAGATTTTCCAAAGGTGGCCACACCATTTAAGTGGTTATGAATAGTGTCTTTCATGAATGGTACTGAGATAAGTGACTATGCACATACAAAAGGTTGATGGTGTGTCACTACCTCAACTATGCATGAAAATTAAACCAAATTAGATCAATAACCTAAACATGAGAGTTATACTAGTTAAACTTTTAGAAGCAAACCTAGGAGCAAATCTTCATGATTTTTGCTTTGGCAGTTGAGTTTTCGATAGGACACCCATACAATGAATTAAAAAAGAAAAAAATAGGTAAATTTGATTGCAAAATTAAACTCCTTCAGTTTTAAGGGACATGATTGGAAATATGAAAAGACAATCACAGAATGGGAGAATATTTCTGCAACTAGAGTATTTCAAAGGAAGTTGTATCCAAAATATATGAACAACTCTTACAACTTAATTACAAAAGATAAATAAACCCATTAAAATATGGTAAAAGTTTTATTAAAAATTTCATAAAAATAGAAATAAAATGTTGGAAAATGACTTTAATAACACTTATGCAAAAATATGTAAGAGGTCAAATGCAGGAAAAGATCATCAATACAATTAGTCATTAGAGAAATTAAATTGAAAGCCACATTGATGTCTCTCTTCACACTAAGACAGTTATAATACACACACAAACAGGTAAATAAGTGTAATTTGTGAGTGTTTCTGAACATATGGACCCTCATACATAGCAGTTGGGAATGTCAGATGGTGCATTTACTTTGGTAAACAGTGTGGAGTCTCCTCACACAGGTAACCATAAAATTTCTTTGTCGGCCAGTCATTGCCAGTCATTGGGTATGCAAGGGCTGTTTGGGAAAAATTTAGCCCAAGAAGGAAAAACATGTAGAAAGTTTAACTTAAGTAATTGCTGCCTGCAAATTGATAACCAGGGGCATGTCATAGAAGACATAGTAAGAAAAATCTAGACCTTGGCTCATGTCCTGGTGCAAACCTGGAATGGATGGGACCCCCAGAGCTTATGGGGAGGATGGTTTGCAGCCTTCGGAGGATTTAAAACCCTAATAGGTGAAATCCTAGCCATAGTCATGCTGTTTGATTGTTCCTGGTCCCCTCCCACTAGCAGTCAGAGCTGCATGCTCATGATTGAGACAATTCTCAACCAAAAGGCAGCGTCACATATGTTCTATGTAAAACACTATCAGCCCCTACAGCAGCATGTGGATGATGAGACCCCAAAATAAAAATCATATGGGGTCTCAAAGCAGGGAATGAGAGAGGAGGCCCTGCCTTGGGGAGGTATCCATCCCATATCTAGCATGCCCGCCCTATCTAGTATGCCCGCCCTATCTAGCTTGCCTGTCTTGGGGCAAGGCTTCTCCCCACTCTAAAGCAATAACTCCCTCCTGCCCTGGTGCAAGGATGCTCCCTGCAATAAAACAATAAATCCTATATTCTTTTTTCTGTGAACAGCCCACCAGAAATTCACACCAATATGTTAGGACCACTAATCAAAAGGCAACATGATTGCCTTTTTGCCTAAAAGCCTGTAAGTCCTATAAAAGGACAGGACCAGAGTGTGTTGGGGAGGCAGGCTGGAAGAGTTATAAAAATGGCTAAAAAACTATTTTAAGGGTGTCTACTATTTGGTTTCAAATTGTTTGTTCCCAAACCTTTGGTAAAGTTTGCTTCAGATCAAACATTTGTGAGTAGTTCTGATAAAATGCTTAAAAAAAAAAAGGAACTTTAAAAATTGAGCCTCTCTCAGGCCAGCATTTTAACTTCCTTGGAGCTGTGGGAAATGAATAGAAGACCTTGGGTCCTCTTTGGAATTGCTACAAAAAGGAAAATGTACATGTTATGGTAATGAGAATCTTAGAAATTTAGAACATTGAATGAAATTATTTACATTTATATATATACCTTGTCAAAGTCCCCATTTTTAAGTTATAATGAACTTAAGCTCAGAAATTGCAAATGGTAAGCTAATGATCATATTTTAGGTTATAGAACTGAAACTGGGGAGTTCCCTGATGGTGTAGTGGCTTAAGGCTTTGGCGCTGGCACTGTCAGCGCTGCAGCCTGGGTTCGATTCCCAGTCAGGGAGCTACCGACATACCAAAAAGCAAAAACAAACAAACAAACAAAAAAGAACTGAAACTACACCTACATATTCTTAAAGAAGTCTTTAAGTCATTAATATCACAGAGTCTGGAAATGGAATGTCATGGTTCAATTTCTGGCTCTCTAACTATACCTGTGACTTCCAAAATATTAATCAAGTCCTTTGTGTATGTGTGTTGGTATGTGTGTGTGTATGTGTGTGTGTGTATAATTTAAATGTATACCGGTATCATCACTTGTCCTGAGGATTAAGTGAGCTGATACATGTTAAGAACCTAGCTTAGTGATTAGCACATAGCAAATGCTCAGTGTGTGTGTGTGTGTGTGTGTGTGTGTGTGTGTGTGTGAGTCTTTGGCTAGAGGGAGATTCATTGGTAAATCTTTTGTAGATATGACACTTTCTTCCTAAACACTTTAGCTTTGGTAAGCTATAGTCCATAGGCCAAATATGGCTCACCATTTGTATTTGTAAATAGTTTTATTGAAATGAAACTATGTTCATACATTTATGTATTCTCTGTGTCTTTTTTCATGCTATAAGAGCAAACTTGAGTAGTTGTACATGAAGAAGGCAGAAATATTTACTATCTAGCCATTTGCAGGAAAGTTTAAAGATGTTGCCCAAAACAAGGATATTTTCTTACACAACAACACTAATATCATCGTATTGAAGGAATTTAACATTGACAGAATATTGATTAATTTCTGGTCCGTTTTCAAATTATTCCAGTTGCCTGTGTTCTTCCATCTGTTTTTTCATATTCTTTCAAAGCTCTTTCTTTCTATTCCCAGTAGTCAGTGCTCTTCTTCAAAAGGTTCACACCTTTATTTTCTCACTGAGACTGGACCTACATGTGATGTGGCATCATTTGTCATCCCTTCAAGGATCCTGCTAGTTTGTTTTCTTTTCCACATAACCTCCACCTAACCCTCCACTTCTGCTTGGCTTTACTTATATAAAAGAGAAGTTTGTAGTTTTTCCCATTTATGTTATAGGCATGGGTTTTGCTAATCTATAATAGAGAATATGGATTAAAGCAACTGGCATTAACTTATGAAAAATTCAAAGGCTCCCTTTTATTTTTATTCTGTTCTTTCTACTACTTTGTATCATTACCATCACTTTTATCCTCATCATCTTCAACCAATGCTTTTATGAATTCAACTATTAAGAAAACAGAGGTACTTCGGGAATAGAGAGGAATTTATTGCAAGGGTATGTTTGCATCAGAACTGTTCAAATAAAATTGTGATGAACTTATTTATTTTGAACTTTCCACTTATTTAGCTTGCATTTTCTTTTTGTTTATTCCCCTGTAATCTGGTTCACTTTCATTCCTGGATATTGGTGTTTTTCCTTCTTAATGATTTTTGCTTTTAAAAAAAAATAGATTTCATTTTCTCTACCTTAGTAATATTACATGTTTTTATTTCAGAAATTAACTCTTTTATCTAAGGTTGATTTACCCCTAGCAGCCTGGAATTACTATATGGATATCTCACAATTACTCTGCAAACATGTTCTTTTGGTTAGAAACAATGTCATACCATTTTCCTTATTTTTTAATTCATTTTTATTGTTAGACTTATTAGGGTGATATCTGTTATCAAAGATTACATAGGTTTCAAGCATACAATTCTACAGTGCATTGTCAACTTGATGTATAATATGTTCACCACCTAATGTGACTTCTCTTTCCATCACCTTATATTAAGCTTCTTCCCCAACCCCCTTCCCTTTCTCCCCTCCCTCTCCTATTCATCCCCAAATAAACATTAAACTATTGGTTGTGTCCATGGGTTATTTGTTTCTTCATTTCTTTTTTCTTTGCTTTTCCTCTACAGGTTACCTTGGTGTTGTCCCCAGTTGCTTTATACTTTAAAAATCGCATCTATGTTGTTGGTGCTAGTCAAAGATATTGCTTAGTATTAAAATACCAATTTTGCTATCAGTGACTTCTAATATTCAGATTTAGAACTTTGGTTGCCCTTAAAATAAATGCTGTAATTATTTCCACCAGTTTACTGATATTAGTGCTATAGTCCTATCAATATAAATAGTCCTAAACAACCTCTTTCAGTTATATCTTGCTTTTCTATTATAGTCTCTATGTCCTTGGTCTTAGATACAAGTTCATGGATATGTAATTATTCCTTTCAAATTATTATTTAGTTAAAAATAACCTTAATTCACTTTATATTTATTGAATTGTGTTTTGTTTTGTTTTGTTTTGTTTTACATAAGTCATGTTTCTATAGTCTGGAGATATGAAGAGGAAAAAAAGTTTCTACATTTACAAAAGCTTTTGTTATCAAGGAAGTTAGACATTAACTATATAATTGAAATAAAATATGATGAAAGAAAAAATAGTGAAACCACAGGAAAATATCCTAATATATATGAGGGAGGCTAAACTCATTTGATGAGGACCTCATCAAAGTATCCTTAGGTGGTAACATTTAAAATTTGAGAAATAGAGGAAGAATGGGCTTTAGGCAGGTCAAAAGAATAGAGTAGTAAAGGATGTTATAGAAAGAGGAAACAGTTCTATGTTAAAAAGTTCAGAGATGGAGGAGAGCACATTTGAGAAAATAGAAGATATACAGGATTACTCAAGGTTCTCCTTTCAGAAGTTTATAGAGAAATGTGCCAAGAATGATTGCAGGGTTAAATTTTGAAATATCCAATAAGCTGTATGGTTTGGGGTTTGGCAATACATGATATGATTTATGTGTAAAAGTAAAATGCTCTGAGAGAGAGAGAGGGAGAGAGGGAGAGAGTGAGAGTGAGAGAGCTTCCATTTGCAACAACATGGATGATCCTTGAAGGCATTATGCATTCAGTCAGACAAAGAAAGAAAAATACTGCATGATATCACTTACATGTGGAAATGAAAAAAAGAAAAAAAAATATATGCTGAACTTGTAAAAACAGAGTGGAATGGTAGTTACCAGGAGCTGATGATAGAGGAATTGAGAAAATGTTAAGAGTATAACTTTCAACTACAGATAAGTTCTGGAGATCTGATGCACAATATAGTGATTATAGTAAAAAATACTGTATTATGAATTTTCAAAGTTGCTAAGAGACTGTATTTGAAATATTGTTAGTATAAAAAATATGATAACATGTGACCTGATATATGTGTTAACTAATGGTACTGTACTAATCATATTGCAATCTATAAATGTGTGAAACTAACACATTATACACTTCAAATTTACACACTATTATGTCAATGACATCTCAATAAAATATAAAATAAAAATAAAATAAATCAATCAAACACTTAACTGCTCTGGCTTTATGATAGAAAATGGACTATAGATGAAAACATGTAGAAACAGAAATAATAATCAGCAGTTGTATCTATGAGAAAACAGATATATTGTGATGGTCTTGGAATTGGATTTAAGAGATATTATGCAGGTTGAACAGGTAAAGTTTGATAAATGATTAAATATTCTAAAACAAGATATAAAAATAATGTATGCATTTTTAACTTTTCAGTGGGGAACTAGGTTGGATATTTTTTTCCATCTAATGTGATGATTCTGCACGAATAAGTCACAGGCTTAAGACTAGGCTAGAGACACAGAATGAGTGACAGTAATACTGCATAGGTAGGATGTCTAGAATGAAAAAAAAATTGCTTAAGTTAGAGCTCTCAAATATGACAAAATGTAAAGTATGTAAAAACTAAGAGAAACCTACAAAGGAGAAAGAAAATGAGGACCCAGAGATACTGAAGAAGAATGAGCTGGTCATGAAAACATCTTCAGACAATGAGAGGAAAGGTCAAAGATACGATGCTTTAAATAGATGGAACTATTTTAAAGTGGAAGATAATTAAGGTAACAAGTGGATTTCCAAGCAGAGTTGAAGACACTCTGACTTAGTAGGAATTCTGAATGTAATGTAAAGTCAAACTATATTTGTTTCTTTAACAATATTTGAATAAAGTAGAATTCCTAATGGAATGAAGTTGAAGAGTGGGCATATAGTAAATAAATGAGCTTCAAAATTATCACAGGCCTGAGGTCAAATCCAAGAAGTGTTGCTCATTAGATTGATTCTTTGGACAAGTTATGTGATTTCCCTAAACATCATTTTCCTATGAATATTCCATGACTATAAATTTTGTTATCATTACATTAAATAATGATTTTAAAACAATAGGCATTCAGTAAAGCTATGGAACTTTTATATGCTCTGCATATAAGCCTGGGACACACATTATTTAAACTGTGTATGGTCTCACATTTCAAGGGTACCATTTAGAAACCAAAATAAATTTTTAAAAAATTTTAATTCTTTCATCTGCTTTATAAATAATCCAATACTTTAGCATTACCTGTTAAAGTATTTTTAGTACTTTATTTTATCTTCAATATTCTTTTATCCTCAATATGATTTGGGGTATCTCATATTCCAAAACACCCAATTTATCTCTGACCATCCTGATTAGCCCTGTAGTTCCCTCAAGACCTCTAAGTATTACCTGCCTAACTATTACAATAATTATTTCTTCTCTGATTTATGTATTTTTTATTTCAGAACTCAGGCTGGGAAGTAGTCTCAAACTAGAGCACATTGTACTTTTTGGGGGAAAAAAGCAGTGGTGGAAATACGTAAAGATGGTTACACCTTCTGCTTAGAACTTGTATTCACATTACATTGACCAAAGCAAAATATATAACTAAATCTGATAATGGGAGGAAGAGTATGCCTTGTATAGGAAAACATTATAAATTACATGACAATGACAGCAGTGCATAATATTGTTACAGAGAATAAAAACTAAATAACAGATAAGTGAGATAATCTACCACAATAAGGAAAAAAAGTTTAAGAATAAAGTTTGATAAGTGTTATAAAGAGCATTCTTACCAAGTCTTCAAATCTTAATCAATCTCAGGCAAGCAAGTTAAAATTATCTTATGGAGGAAAGATGTAGAGGGGAAGGGAAGAACTTGAGGATACTCAGATGTTAATAAATCTTGCTTCCAATACAATTATTATTACTAATTTAAGAACAATTCAATGAACAATCTAAGTCTATAAGTTCTTCTTAAATCAGAGAGTTGAAAGTCTACATTTGTCATTTCAAAAGTTATAAAATTTCTAAATAGTAATCATGTCTGTGAATATGCAAATATGTCACTGAAATGGAGCTTAGAGGATCACTAAGGGTTCAGAAAATGATGGAAGTCCATGGTTCAATTGTTGAATAAATATGTATGTAATGTGATGGCAGGATATAGAGTACAGAGGAAGACTATGACCCACGTGTCAAAATTTAATTATTTGTGGGGGCTGATATATGGCAATGACAGGGAGAAACAGAGGCTTGTACATAAAGAATAAATGATTTAATGAAAGATGAATATTTAAAAATATTATTGCCCAAAATTATTTTTATTATTTTTCCATGAATATTTAACTTCTTCCAAAAGTTAGATGAGTTATTTAAACTTACCAAAAAAGTGGTCTTCAAATTTTGATGAGCAGGCTGCTATCAAGTCCTACTATTAATATATTTTATTCTATATATACTCTAAATAAAAAGATACATCTAATACTGGTTTATTTTTTCCATAGATAGAATTAAAATACTGATTTCTAATTCATCTCAGTATTGTAGAATGGAGTTATATTCGAAATAAGAGTAGAGTTGAAATTGAAATATTTGACCATCACTTCTCCCTGTCATGTAATCTAAAGATTGAATGATATCTTTGTTCTTTCAAGTTCTAAAACTTTTATGCTCTTAGGACCAAGCACACAATTTATATTTATAGTTCTTTGTGTCTTTGAATAACTTCTCCTGAAAAGTTCTTGCAATTTCTAAAAACTTTTGGCCATAGATTTTCAACTTAATGAGATCCTATTATGTTGTTTTTATCTACTGATGACTGATGAATAATTTCAACTCCACTTACAGCACTTTTTATCTTCCAAAAGTAAGAAAAAAATAATTTTTTGTGTACCATATTTGAAATACCTTAAAATTAGTTTGTTGTAAGTTTTATGCAGTGTTATTCAGCCTTTAGCTATCAAACTTAATTGTTTCACCAAACAATAATAAAGTTTTAGTATATATCACATTAAACTAGTGTTTATGAAAAACATCAAGCATTAAAACAAATGTACTTTAAAAATTAACTTAGTAATATTTAATATCTTCCAGGATTCATTGAAGTTATGAGTCATAAAAACTTTATAACAAAATTGGTAGTAATTAAAATATATTTTCTCAAGCAGACACAAACATTGCCATATGTCAGTAAAGAAAGAAAAGAAGAATGATCTTTCTATGAGGATAAAAAGTTAAAATGCATTATAAATTAAAAGTAAAAATTTTTTAAAATAATTTTGAGTAACACTAGTTTTAAGATTTCTCCTCTTTTCATAATGCTATGTAAAATCATAAAGTTTTGGGAAAATAATTCAGATTCAAAGAAGAATGAAATAAACTAATGTAAATGTCTATCAATTATAAAGGTAAATTTATCAGCATTTACCTTTATATTATGCTGTATTGATCTCAGGGAAAGAAACTGAAAGAGTCCCTGTTTTTATTATATGATAATAAATGTTAATGTTATTTGGAAAATAAGCATAATACTGTAGAGAAATTTTCACTTGAGAATTTTTGAGTATATAAATCCATAACTTTGAATTCACATGTACAAATGGTGATATAGGAACACAGTTACTTGGGCAAAATATAACATTAAATGTTCTAAGCCTAATAGGAAGCCTGTTTAAGGTAATCATCAGACCTATATAACTAAAACATTTATGTGACAAAATTTTATTAATCTGCTTTATGGCCTAGTACAATGCAATGTATAGATTAGAGAAATAATCACACTTAAACATAAAGATAGACTTTTTACAAATCAAATTTTCATATTTCTAGAGTTAACTGTAGAGTCATTTAATTCATTGTTCACATATACTTAAAAACATTTTGACAAATTAATTTCAATTTCATCTCATTTGAAAAACTAAGTTTCTCTTCACTGGCATTAGAGACTTTAAAATAATTTTTGAGTTGATGATCAGGATTACTGTATCATACATCGCCCAATGTTGTTTAAATACTAAATTTAATACAGACTTATTTTAAAAGTTGAAACATGATTTTTGTGGTATTTTTTGGATAAATGTTTTATACAAATCCATTTTTTTTCTTTATTCTTTATTTGCCGTTGTCCAGGCTGCTTTTTACACTGCTGCACAATGGGAAACGGTGCCATTGATTGGCAAAAAATGCACATTGATGAGTACCACTATGTCCTACATTATGCAAAAGCCAAGTTATTTAAAATATCTCTTTCACAAAAAAGTAAGACTGATGGTGAATGTTGATTGATATTCACAGTATTTAGCAGGGTCTTAGGATCCACTTTTTTAAAACTGTTTCTGATATCAGATTTTTTTTATCTCCATTTAAGTTATAGGTTCAATTTTACTGAATTTTATAGACTAATCAAGTAAATAATTTAAATTTGTATTTGATTACATGTTGCCCACTGTAGTTCATATGGTGGCCAATAGTAGGTAATCTGTTGGACTTTGTGGTCCTTTAAGAACTGTATATTTGCCCTCTGTGTCCTATGTATAATATAATTTTTAAAAATATGTCTGTGTTTAATTTTAAAGTTTTATGCATGTGCCTATTTGATAATTATATGAAAGTGAAGCAGGCATTTCCTTTTAATGCAATGAGAAGTTTTTAAATGTTTGCATTTCTCCAATGTACAGATGAAAATTTAATTCCAAGAAAGACCCTTGCTATCCCCAAATACTTTGGAAATATCTATTTAAATAAACATTTTATTTGTTGAAGGATGTCATATTTGTTCTTATTGTTTACAGAATCCTTTAGGACCTTACAGGATTATTCTTTCATAAAACACAGTCACAGAAGCATAGCTTTCTTATCCTCATTTTAGTAATTATGCTTATACTTTTTTCTTCTATAAATAAATAATATTACTGTAATTTGGGTTTTGATAGAGATTCCTCAGTGCTTAATGATATCAAAGAAAAGTACACTATAAAATGAATACCAATCTAAAGTTTTTTCCATTTAATTTTTGTCTCTGAAGCATGTTATGCCCACTTATTAGTTAATTTGTTCCACACATTTGCTACATATAGTTAAGACTGTTATTTTCCTAGATAAAAAGCTGATTTTAGTACTAAGATGTTGAAGAAGTTCTAAATATTTAGTGTTTTGATCATAAATGGATGTTGTACCTTGTCAAAAGCTTTTTCTGCATCAATTGAAATGACCATATGGTCTTTATCTTTGATTTTGTTTATGTGGTGTATCACATTGATTGATTTTTGTGTGTTGAACCATCCTTGTGCTCCCAAGATGAATCCTACTTGATCATGATGTATGATCTTTTTGATGCATTGTTGTATTCTGTTTGCTAATATTTTGTTCAGGATTTTTGCATCTGTGTTCATCAGAGATATTGGTCTATAGTTTTCTTTTTTTGTGTTGTCTTTGCCAGGCTTTGGTATTAGAGTAATGTTGGCCTCATAGAATGAGTTAGAAAGTATTGCTTCCTCTTCAGTTTTTTGGAAGAGTCTGAGGAGGATAGGCATTAATTCTTCTTTGAATGCTTGGTAGAACTCGTTGGTGAAACCATCTGGTCCAGGACTTTTGCCTTAGGGAAATTATGGATAGTCATTTCAATCTCATTGCTATTGATTGGTCTATTTAGATTATCCAGTTCTTCTTGGTTCAGTCTTGGTAGGCTATAAGTTTCTAGAAACTTGTCCATTTCTTCTAGATTGTTAAATTTTGTGGCATAAAGTCCTTCATAATATTTTCTTATAATCCTTTGTATTTCTGTGGTATCAGTGG
>PVJL010013978.1:0-29924 GCA_004026885.1 Lyroderma lyra | reverse complement strand
AGGGGAGAAAGGGGAGGGGGTGGGAGAGGAGGGGGGGAAGCTAAATATAAGGTGATGGAAAGAGAAGTCACATTAGGTGGTGAACTTATTATACATCAAGTTGACAATGCACTGTAGAATTGTATGCCTGAAACCTATGTAATCCTTGCTAACAGATGTCACCCCAATAAGTCTAACAATAAAAATGAATTTAAAAATAAAAGAAATGAAAGGGGAGAAATTACCACTAATACCACAGAAATACAAAGGATTTTAAGAAAATATTATGAAGAACTTTATGCCACTAAATTTAACAACCTACAAGAAATAGACAAGTTTCTAGAAACTTATAGCCTACCTAGATAGAACCAAGAAGTACTGGATAATCTAAATAGACCAATTGACAGTGAACAGATTAAAATGACTATCCATAATCTCCCTAAAGGCAAAAGCAATGGACCAGATGGTTTCACCAATGAGTTTTAACAAGCATTCAAAGAAGAATTAATGCCTATCTTCCTCACACTATTCCAAAAAATTGAAGAGGAAGCAATACTTCCTAACTCGTTCAATGAGGCCAATATTACTCTAATACCAAAGCCTGACAAAGACAACACAAAGAAAGAAAATTACAGACCAATATCTCTGATGAACACAGATGCAAAAATTCTAAACAAAATATTAGCAAATAGAATACAACAATGCATCAAAAAGATCATACACCAAGAAGTGGGATTCATCCCAGGAGCACAAGGATGGTTCAATATACGAAAATCAATCAATGTGATACACCACATAAACAAAATCAAAGATAAAGACCATATGGTCATTTCAATTGATGCAGAAAAAGCTTTCGACAAGATACAGCATCCATTTATGATCAAAACACTAAATAAAATAGGTATAGAAGGAAAGTATCTCAACATAATAAAGGCCATATATGACAAGCCCTTGGCTAACATCATACTCAATGGGGAAAAGCTGAAGCCTATTCCCCTAAAATCAGGAACAAGACAGGGATGCCCCCTGTCATCACTGCTATTTAAATAGTACTGGAAGTTCCAGCCACAGCAATCAGGCAAGAGAAAGGAATCAAAGGTATCCAAAATGGGAAAGAGGTCAAATTGTCACTATTTGCAGATGGCATGATCCTTTATATAAAAAATTCCAAATATTCTATCAGGAAACTATTAAAAGCAATAAACAAATATAGTAAATTAGCAGGATACAAAATCAATGTAAAAAAATCAACAGCATTCCTATATACAAACAACGAATCCACAGAAAAAGAAATGAGGGAGTCAATTCCCTTTGCTATCACAACAAAAAGAATGAAATACCTGGGCATTAACTTAACGAAGAACATGACAGAGTTATACAGTGAAAACTATGAGACACTTTTGAAAAAAATTGAAACAGACTTTAGGAGGTGGGAAACTATCCCCTGTTCATGGATAGGAAGACTTAACATTGTTAAAATGGCCATTCTGCCCAAAGCAATCTACAGATTTAATGCAATACCCATCAAAATCTCACAATCATACTTTCGTGAAATAGGTAAAAGAATTATTAAATTTATATGGAACCATAAAAGACCTCGAATTGCCAAAGCAATACTACATAAAAAGAATAAGGCTGGTGGCATTACATTCCCTGACTTCAATTTTTTCTACAAATCATCAATAGTCAAAACAGCTTGGTACTGGCTGAAGAACAG
Organism: Lyroderma lyra; assembly: GCA_004026885.1. Taxonomy (NCBI): domain Eukaryota; kingdom Metazoa; phylum Chordata; class Mammalia; order Chiroptera; family Megadermatidae; genus Lyroderma; species Lyroderma lyra. The sequence goes on along the minus strand of PVJL010013978.1, from coordinate 28,228 downwards.
AAATATAGACCAATGGAATAGAACTGAAAACCCAGAAACAAACCCACAATTTATGGACAAATAATTTTCGATAAAGGAGCAAAAAACATACAATGGGGAAAAGACAGTCTCTTTAGTAGGTGGTGCTGGGAAAACTGGAAAAACATATGCAAAAGAATGACCTTGAGCTGTGTACTCTCTCCATATACAAAAATTAATTCGAAATGGATTAAAGACGTTCATATCAGACCCGCAACAATAAACTGTATAGAAGAAAACATTGGCACTAAATTTATAGACCCAGGACTCAAGGAAGACTTCATGAATCTGACGTCAAAGGCAAGGGAAGTAAAAGCACAAATAAATGAATGGGATTATATCAAACTAAAAAACTTCTGCAAAGCAAAAGAAACCATCAACAAGGCAAAGAGATTGCCAACTGAACGGGAGAAAATATTTGCAAATAACGCATCAGATAAGGGTCTAGTATCTAAAATATATAAAGAACTAATAAGACTTAACAACAAAAAAACAAAGAACCCAATTAAAAAGTGGGCAGAGGAACTAAACAGACACTTCTCCCACGAAGAAATACAAATGGCCAGCAGACATATGAAAAAATGCTCATCCTCATTAGCTATCAGGGAAATGCAAATCAAAACCACAGTGAGATATCACCTCACACTTGTTAGAATGGCTATTATCAACAAGACAAGGAATAACAAGCGCTGGAGAGGATGTGGAGAAAAAGGAACCCTGGTACACTGCTGGTGGGAATGCAAATTGGTACAACCACTGTGGAAGGGAGTGTGGATGTTCCCCAGAAATTTGGGAATGGAGCTACCATTTGACCCAGCAATCCCCCTTCTGGGGATCTACCCAAAAGACTTGAAAACCTTTGTCTGCAAAGACTTATGTACCCCAATGTTCATCGCAGCGCTGTTCACAGTGGCCAAAACATGGAAACAACCAAAGTGCCCTGCGACAGATGACTGGATAAAGAAGCAGTGGTACATATGCACAATGGAATATTACTCAGCTGTAAGAAAAGATGAAATATTGCCATTTGCAACAAAATGGATGAACCTGGAGATCATCATGCTAAGTGAAATAAGCCAGACAGAAAAAACAAGGAACTGTATGACTTCACTCATATGCGGAATGTAAAACTGAAAGCAACAAAGAAAAATGAAATGAACAAACAAACAAGCAACCCATGGACACAATCAATAGTTCAATGTTTATTTGTGAACGAGTAGGTTAGGGAGGGGAGAAAGGGGAGGGGGTGGGAGAGGAGGGAGGGGAAGCTAAATATAAGGTGTTGGAAAGAGAAAAAAAATTTTAAATAAATAAATAAATAAATAAATAAAAATAACAGCTTTTCAGGTAACTCACTGTAGCACACCCAAATGAGGAATGTGTTGCCTTTCAAATCCAAATAGGCCAACTATGCATTGTACCTACTTTTCAGTTTAAGGAGGGACAATAAAGGGGCCAGATGCAACAATTTACCTTTCACTTTAGAAGAGATATCTTAACATATTCCACACCCCTGGAGCCCTAGAAAGTTCACTGAGTGGGAATGTCCCTGATTTACTTTTTGTCAGATTTATTTCACATCATCTGACATGCAAATGTCTTATCAATAAATCTAATACAGTTGCTACTTCTTGCTTACTAAACCCCATCTGCATAATTTCATTAATATAATAGACCAATGTGATATTTTATGGAAGGGAAAGATGATCACAATCCCTGTGAAACAAATTATGATATGAGGTTAAAATATTAATATACCCCAAAGGTAGAAAAAGGAAGGTGTATTTCTGGCATTTCTAAGGAAAAAGCAAAATGTTTCTGGTGGTCTTTACTAGCAGATATGGATAGAAAAAAAAAAGGATTGGTCAAATTGATAACTGTATACCAGGTACCAAAGGATGTACTGCTTGCTCAAGCAATGAAACTACATTGAGTATACCAGACACAATTTTAGTCACCTCCTGGTTAAGCTTATAATAGTCTCTTTTTGTTCTCCAAGATCCATCTGATTTCTCCACAGGCCAAATAAGTTAAGTGAATGTAGACTGAGTGGGAAACTCAAACTTCCAAAATCTTCACTAGAGTGGTGTCATAAAATACCAGGTAGGAAGCCAGAATTTTCAACTAATTGGCCAAAAATACATCTCCTCCACTCCAGATATGTTAGCAGAAACAACTCAGGGGCTTTGACTTTTGCTACCACTTGTCAGAAATAAGGCGGCCCTCCTCATCCCTACCAGAGTGGTGTCAGAGTTGGACTAAAAGAGAGTCAGGGCTTTCACCATCATCAAGAGATAAATAGGCTTGCTATACCGTGGTGTCAATAGACAAACCATGTAAGAAGCTATAAATCCCACTCTCAATCAGCAGTAATGAGGAATCCTCTCTTCTAACAAAGACTGCATAGAGAACCTAGACTTCTACTTCCACCTGAAATAATGAGATGAAACCCTTACTTCCCATGCTGGAGTGGTGTTTTTTAAAAAGGCCACCTAAAACATGATGTATGTAAGGTTTAAATAGCATCTATAGTAGCTTAATGTAATGGAAAAGGTCTAGGATTTATTTTAAAAATATATCATCAAAACAAAAACCAGGAGGATTTCAAGCAGAATGAACAGAGACAATCAATAAATGGCAGAACAAAATGATAGAGATGTTAGGATTATCTGACAAATACTTTAAAGCAACCATGATAAAAATGTTTGATTACACAATTAAAACACATCAAACCTATTAAAAATAGGAAGCCTTAGCAAATAAATAAAAAGACTCAGCAAAAATAAGAGGGAAAGAAGTAAGGAAGAAATGGAGGTAAGGTGGGAGGAGAGAAGGAAAAAAGCTAACAAAAACCAAGAAAATGGCAAACTAGGACTGATATATATATATATATATATATATTAACTGAAATAAAAAGTTTTAGTAATGTTACCAAGACAGCAGAATAGGAGACCCCAGCCTCTGTTCCCACACAAAGATAAACAATTAAACAACTATATGAGTGAGCCCTGTAAGAGCTCAAAAATTACTTTAAAAACTTCAGCAACACAGTGGAACAAAAACCTGAGAATATCCCCACCAAAGGGTAAAAAGAACAGCTACATTTTATACGCTCATCCCATTCCCAGGACAGCACTCTTCAGTGCCAAGAAGGAAATTTTTGGCTTGAAAGAGCTCCCCTCACTGGGAAAGGGGGAGCTGGGTAGCTGGGTAGGCAACCAGCCTTTTGGGGCACTGCACAAAATATCTACTTTGGTTTCATCTTACCCAGAGACCAACAAAGTAAAGACCTCTAGAAACAGCTAGGAATAAGGGCAGGGGATAGCAGTATCAGCCATACAGTAGAAGTGACCATGGTTCTAGGTGCCCTGCTCCTCAGAGGACACCAGCAGCTTTTGCCACTGGAGAAATCAATGACCAGCACAGCTACTAAAGACCCTCTGAAATGTTCACCAATGAGTTTTTTACCTATAGGTTTTTATGTTCACAGATTATAATTGCCTAAGGCACTCCCTGCTTGCACTCACCTCTACCACTTAGCAGAGCCTAGGATCCACACTGGCAAATGACACTGATTTCTGCAGTGCACATGAGTGAGATGCTAGCCAAGATGTCTGTGGATTGCCACCACCACATACAGGCACTCATAGCTAACCCCTGAATCTTTACACTTGTATGCTGCCAACCCAATTCACACCACTGGACTCCACTGCCATGCGCACGCCTGTGATGAGCCCCTGCAGCCACAAGAGTAATTGCTGATAGCCAGAACCCACACAGCAGTTAGTGCACCCATAATTGGTCCCAGCCCCCGATACTGGTGCCCAGGACTTGCCACTATGCATGTCTGCAACTTGTACTTCTCACTACACAGGCACTGGCAGCTGGCTACAGCTGCCAACTGTAGGCATGCCACCATATCTGGTCAACAAAGCCACCAGGCCTGATCCCTAACTGATAGAGCTGGAAGCACCACTGAGGACTCCAATAGCCTTTGAAGTCAGTCACTGCAGAGTCCTTGGAGGTCTGAAAAATGATCACAACAATCATGGTGTCATGGACCACAGCAACCTGTGTCCAGGCCTTCTGGACATAGAACTGCCACATTGTCCTGCGCTTGGTTCCCTCCACCACTAGGCCTGGGGTCATAGCATGCTTTACCCAAAGGCAAGTGTCTTTCCTTACTAAAATCTGTCCATAAAATCTGGAAAAGGTGACTACATTGTTTTCATATGCAGCTATGTACAAGACTCTGCAAGGATCACAAATAACCAGGGTGGCATGGCACCACCAAAGAAACAGTTAATTTCCAGTAACTGGTACCGAAGAAAAAGAGATACACAAATTGTCTGACAAAGAATTCAAAATAATTGTTCTCAAGATACTTAGAGAACTACAAGAGAATACAGATAAAATAACTTAATGAATGTAGGAAAAAACACAAGAATAAAATGAGAAGCTTAACCAAGAGATAGAAAACAAACAAAAAACAAAGAAATTTTAGAGTCAAAGAAAACAATGACTGAATTGAAGAATGCAATAGGGAGCATCAACATTTGGCACAAGAAAGAATCAATAAACTCAAAAACAGATAAATTGAAATTATCTAGCCTAAAGAACAAAAAGAAAAACAAAAAAATAAATAAATAAATAAAGCTATGGGACATGATCACTATAAGCAATCGATGGAGATCCAGAATTAGAAGAGAGAATGGAACAGAAATGCTTACTTAAAGAAATAATGGCTGAGAACTTACCAACTCACAGGAGAGCTTTGGACATTCAAGTTCATGAAGCTCAAAGATACCCAAACCAATGAAACTCAAAGAGATATTCTACAGAACATGTTTATATTAAAACTGTTTTGTTTGTTTTTTTTTTAAAGAGAAGATCTTAAAATCAGCAAGAAAATTGAAACTCATCACCTCATCACTTCCAAGAGAACCCCCAAAAGTCTATTAGGAGATTTCTCATCAGAAATCTCATAGGCCAGAAAAGAGAGGGATTATATATTCAAAGTGCTGAAAAAAAAAAAAAAAAAAAAAACAATCTGCCAATCAAGAATACTTTATCCAGCAAAATGTCTTTCAGAAATGAAGGAGAAGTATTTTCACAGAGAAACAAAAACTGAAAGAGTTCATCATCACTAAACCTGCTTTATGAGAAACACTGAAAAAAATTATTCAAGCTGAAATAAAAAGGTACTAACAAATAACATGAAAATGTGTAAAAATATAAAACACACTGGTAAAGGTAAATATAGAATTTAGAATAATTCAATTAATATGGTGTTGTGGTAATCACTTAACTAAATAGAAAAATCTAAAGACTATACACACACAAACACAAACACCCTGTTGGTGCAAAATTAATTGCGTTTTTGGACTGTGAATTTTAAATCATTATAACTAGGCTCAAACACATGTTTATTAATCAAAATAGAAACCATTACAATCAACACGTTTTTGCCAATGAGAAATAAGTTTATTATACCTGTAGCATAAAAATCCATGCTTCAGGATTCAACGAACTCTTGGAAAGCATTTTCTGTATCCTCCTTGTTATAGAAGCGTTTTCCCTGAAAAAAGTTGTCAATATAGTTGAATAAGTGGTTTTTAGTTGGCAAGAGTTCTGATGAATTCGGTAGATGAAGCAAAATTTTGTAGCCCAATTTGTTCAACTTTTGAAGCGTTAGTTGTGTGATGTTCTGTCAGGCATTGCCGTGGAGAAGAATTGGGCCCTTTCTGTTAACCAATGCCAGCTGCAGGTGTTGCAGGTTTCAGTGCATCTGATCAATTTGCTGAGCATACTTCTCAGATGTAATGGTTTCTCCGGGATTCAGAAAGTGGATCAGACCAGTAGCAGACCAACAAACAGTGACCATCACCTTTTTTTGGTGCAAATTTGGCTTTGGGAAGTACTTTGGAGCTTCTTCCCCATCCAATCACTGAGCTAGTCATTGCTGATTGTCGTGTAAAATCTACTTTTCATCACACATCACAATCCAATCAAGAAATGGTTTGTTTTTGGTGCATAGAATAAGAGAAGATGACACTTCAAAATGTGATTTCTTTTTATTTCTGGTCAGCTCATGAGGCACCCACTTATCAAGCTTTTTCACCTTTCCAATTTGCTTCAAATGCTGAAAGACTATAGAATGGTCAATGTTGAGTTCTTTGGCAACTTCTTACATAGCTGCTAAGAGGATCAGCTCCCATGATTGCTCTCAATTTGCCATTGTCAACTTCTGATGGCTGGCCACTACACTCCTCATCTTCAAGGCTCTTGTCTCCTTTGTAAAACTTCTTGAACCACCACTGGACTGAGCATTCATTAGCAGTTCCTGGGCCAAATGCACTGTTGATGTTGCGAGTTGTCCCTGCTGCTTTACGACCCAGTTTGAACTCAAATAAGAAAATCACTCAAAATTGCTTTTTGTCTAATATCATTTCCATCGTCTAAAATAAATATAAAATAAACAGCAAGTAATAAGTCATTAGCAAAAGTAAAGTAAGAAATGTGCATTAAAAGGATGTATAATATAACCATGTTTCTTTAAAAATGTATTCCAATATCAAGCAGCAAATTTCAACAATGCAAAAACTGCAATTATGTTTGCACCAACTTAATAAAAAGCAATTGAATTTCTATACACTCAATAAACTATCTGAACAAAATAATCTAACTCACAATAATATGAAAAACAATAAAATACTTAGAAATAAATGTAACCAAGCGAAAGATTCCTTCCCCCAAAACTAAACCATTAATGAAAGAAGCTATAGAAGACATGACGAAATGGAAAGATATTTCATGTTCATGGGTCACTAGAGATAATATTGCTAAAATGTCCATACAGCCCAAATCAACCCATAGATTCAATACAATTTCTATCAAAATTCCAATGATATCATTCACAAAAATAGAGAAAACAATCCTAAAATGTGTATGAAAGCACAAAAGACCCCTAAGAACCAAAATAATCTTGATAATGAAGAATAACACTACAGGCACTATACTTCTTGATTTTAAACTCTATTACAAAGGTATATTAATTAAAACAGTAAGATAATGGCAAAAAGACAAACATAAAAAATTGAACAGAATTAAGACTCCAGAAATAAAACTATGCATACACAAATCCACTATTATTTGACATGAGAGTCAATAATACTCATTTGGGAAAGTATAATTAATTACTCAGTAAATTGTGCCAGGAAAACTAGATGCAAAAGAATGAAATTAAGACTCCTATCCTACAACATTCCCCAAAATTAACCTGAAATGGGTTAAGGACTTAAATGTAAGACCTGGAACCATAAAACTCCTAGAAGAATGTACAGGAGGAAAGATCTTTGACATTGGTCTTAGCAATGCATTTTTCAGATATGACACCAAAAGCTCAGTCAACACAAATAAAAATGAACACCTGGGACTACACCAAATTAAAAATCTTCTATGCAGCAAAAGAAATAATCAACAAAATTAAAAGGCAACCTATAAAATGGGAGAAAATATTTTCAAAACATATTTTGATAAGGGGTTAATAGCCCCAAAGTCAATATTAAAAAAAAAAAAAAACTGATTATAAAATGGACCAAAATCCTAAATAAACAATTATCCAAAGGAGACATAAAAATGACCAAAAGGTCATGAAAAGGTTCTCAGCATCACTAAACATAAGGAAAATGTAAAGCAAAACCATGAGATACCACCTCACACATGATAGAATTATTATAAAAAGGTAAAAGGTAAATGCTAGTGAGGATGTGAAGAAAAGAGAACATTTGTGCTCTGCTGGTGGAAATATCAATTGGTACAGATGCTATGGAAAGTGGTATAGCAATTCTTCAACAAAATAAAAATAGAGCTACCATATTATCCAGCATTTTCTCTTCTGGGTATATATCTGAAGGAAATAAAATTATTATCTTAAGAAGATATTTGCACCCCCATATTCATTGTAGCATTATTTGGATATGGAAGATAGGGAAAAAATCTAAGTATCCATCAATGGATAAATGGGTAAAAAGTTGTATATATACAAAATAAAATATTATTCAGCCATTGAAAGAAGAAAATCTTTCCATTATTGCATTATACATCATGATGACAATAGTTAACAATATTGTATTGTATATTTGTACAATCTTCTAAGACAGTAGATTAGAAGTTCTCATCACAAGAAAAAAACTGCAACTATGTGAAGGAATTGATATTAACCAAAGTTATTGTGGTAATCATTTTGCAATATATTCATATGTCAAATCATTATGTTGTACACCTTAAACTTATACAATGATATAACATAATATGCCAATTATATCTCAATGAAATTGTAACTAAAATATATCATAATTTTGTGTTGAATTAAGGCAGCTTTTCAAATTGATAGGGAAAGTACAGATACTGAACAAATGGTACTAAGAAAATGTATTTGTTATTTGCATATAAAGTCACGTACTGCTTAACAATGAGGATACTCTGTGAGAAATTCAACATTAGGTGATTTTTTCATTGTGCAAACATCACAGAGTGCATTTATACAAATCTAGATAGTATAGCCTACTCCACACATAGGCTATACAACTGTTGTATATGCAGTCTGTTGCAGACTAAAACATTATTACATGGTACATGACTCTCTATATATTATATGACTATAATTTGTTGAGCATATGTTACATGGTATTCATTTTACCTATAAAACTCTAATATTTACAACAATCATGCTTGGTAGACATTATATCACTCTTAGGTAAGAAAAGTTAGATTTATAGAGTTCAGGCATCCTCATATTGCCAGAAGTAGAGAACATGCCTGTTCTGTTCTACTATATCTTCATTGTTTAGAACATTATCTGGTACATAGCTCTCCCAAAATGTTTCAGAATGATTGACTTTTACAATTATTGTGTATCACATCTTCTTTTTCATCTTTATTCAATGACAGTTAAAATTATTGTGAAAAACATATTTCATGTATGCATCATTCAACCTTTCCTTCTTAGTAAGATAATTCTGACTTTTTGTCTGACAATTTTCACACTTTAAAGAATATATACATTTTCCAGCCTTCTATGCAATTAAGAGTGGACATGTGACAGAGTTTAGGTCATTGAGATATAAGTGTGAATCTCCAAATAGGAATTCCATAAAAACTCTTTAAGTCAAAATGATTCATCTTGTGTATTTTGTTAGCTCTCTGCCCTTTCCCTTTTTATCTAGCAAATGCATATGATGGTTATCTTGTCTTGAGAAGATATGGCTAGCCATAGCCAAACCACATAGCTTCTTTGTGAGAAAGAGATAATAACTTCCAAACCCAGGGTCAATTTCAGCTTTCATTTACTCCCTCAACCAGGCATTAATGGAAATTGGTGAAAATTTTCACAACCATGTATAATGGTTGAGTGGAAGACCACAAGAAGCTTAGATTTCTCAGGGAATCAAGGAGTCACTCACTGGTGGAAATAGGTGAGAAAAACAAAATTTTTAATAAAAGCCTTTATATGAGGATTTATGTTATTTACATAAAAATGCAATGCTTAACTTATGCAACTATGAACAACGCTCTTTGGGAAGGACCATCGTTGCCGAAGTAAGGAGAAATCAACATCTTTTTTCTGGGCACTTGGTAAAAATAGATTTTTTTCTGAGGAATATGAAGTGCCTGTTTGAAAAATGGAGGGAGGAATTGTCATGCCTCCTTATTTTTATAAGTCGTAAAAATATGTAAAATATATTCTTTATTTCTTATAAGTTTATATTCCTGTAGGACATCTAGCAAGAAAAAAAGAATATTACTGGACTGATGTGTTCTGATAATGGCCCAATAGGTGTTTGAGCCTGGGCATATAGATTAAAAGTTTGCATAAGATGGCAACTTTGTGTTCCCTTTATCTTATCAGTACTATCCTGGCACTGGAATGGACACATAAAATACATAGTGATTGTAACTTTTGTATTCTCTGCACATTGTACATTCTCCCTGTTCTCCTGGTATTGACTGGATCAGAGAGTCCTAAGGGTTTATTTCCTATTCAAGTACATTTCTTACAGGCTGTGCTAAAATGAATGGGACAAGTAAGGATGAAGTGAGGGTTGGAATTTATCTAAAACTCAGTATTTCAAATAAGCCCAAATCAAAGTATAGCACACTTACAAACCATTTATCCTAGGAGGTTCATTCCAAGTCAATAAATATACAGACCGCATACTGCCACTCACAATCCCCCACCAACTCACACTCTTATTATATACTGTACTACTCAGTCATGTTACTCTCTCCCAACAAGCCCAAATAAAGCCATGTAATCCTTTACAATATAGTGCACCAAGTAGTCATAACTAATTAATTTGTCAGTACATGAAACATTACCTATGTGGCACTCTGGGACTGAGTAGAAAGGGAGAATCTGGACATGAGGCAGTAAGGTGGTAAATGAGGATCAAGACAAAAGAAAAAGAATTAAAAATGGAGTGCAGAAGGATAGCCTCCAGAAATCTACTGAGCCAAAGATGGTCGATACAGCAGCTTTGTGGGAGGTAATTAAAATTTAGTTAGGGGACAGGAGGAAATTTTTAGGGTAGCCCAGCTTTAGTAAGAGCACATCAACAGTGATATCTCACAGGAGCCTTCTACAGATAGGACTTCTGGGAAATACAGAGATGAAGGTCAAGTTCGAGAACTGTGTTACTGGGACTATGGAGAAGAGACAAGAACTAAGAGGAAAAGCCTATAGGTTTCTTGCCTACGTCTGGTCCAGTTTCTAGGAGTTTAAACATCTCATCCTTGCCTCTAATCTGCCTTCACTTTTCTTTCTTATTTCCTTAAAAACTTGTCTAAACTGGGTCCTGCATTCTTGGGCCCTTGCTATAAGAATATTTTATTTTTTCTTCCTTCAGTTTCTTTGGAGCCTATTTATGCTGATTTTTCAACCCTGCAGCTGATTCTGAAAAACAGCATTTGCTCAACTGGTCCTCAGAAGTATGCCTTTACAGAAGAACTTCAGTTCTCAAGACTAACACTTGGGAAGTCCCTCTTCATGAGATTGCAGTTATTTGAGGGCCCTCAAAAAGCATCTAAGTTTTTCCAAAAACTTGTCAAAAGAAACTCCTTAGAGACAGCACATCCTTCGTTTTGCCCTGAAAACATCTTTCACAAGATGTATATGTAACCTATGGTTCTAACATTGGGTACATGTTTGCTTTTTCTGTTTCCTCAGGATGAGCATACTACCTTACTGGAGCAATTGTTGCCCCCTTGTCTAAATTCACTCATTTGTTGCCCTCTCCTTTTGTTCCTAGAGTCTATTGTTTATCATCCATTACAAAGTTGCCTTCACTGCATTCCTCAGGAGGGCTTGAATCCTGGTTTAAACAATTCTCCTGGTATTAAGCTCTACTAGCTCAAAATTCCAGAGGTTGGGATGTAGATTAACCCCCTGTGGTAATAATAATAATAATAATAATAATAATAATAATAATAATACATGTGTAAACAGAGCAGTAAAGCTTTTAAGGCATGCATGCCCAGGATTTGTTTTAATCCTTCCCTGTGGAATAAGTGGATAAGAGGTTATTATCCCTATTTTCAAAAGGAAAAAATAAGGGGGTCATGACTTATGCAAGGCTACATCATATGACTATGCAATTCCCACTCTAGCATATATATATATTTTGTTCTGTCATGGGCCTCTATATTAGTGTACCTTACACCCACAAAGAGATAAGCCTTCTCCTGGCAAGTCCTTTTTTCCTGGGCCAAGAAGCTGGCAGCCTTAGAGCCCATCTGGTCTCCAGTGGATAAAGCTTTCAGTGATTGGTGACAAGCCCCACCCTCCAGTTTATTCCATCAGGAGTGTTCTGCTTGAACTGCTGGAGTCACGCAAAGCTCTGCAGTATGTGAGTATGCAACAGAAGTCTGCTTTACATTTGTAGTTTGCAGACCAAAAATCTCAAAGCACTGGTTTGGGGCTCAAGATGTATAAGAATGCTTCAGTGTGTCCACAATCCAAGAAAAGGGTAATATGTCCAAAGCCAGATTTTTGGAAAAAGCTGAGGAAGAAGATATAAATAATGAAAGCAAATGAAAAAGTGGTTAATTAAAACCCACTTTATATAATACCATTTTCCAGATGAAGGAACACTGAGTCTCAGAAAGATGAAAGGATCTGGTTGAGGTCCTACTTAACAATACTTGACAGTAGTGAGATCTGAACTTAATCTGTGTGCCCCCAAAGCTGGTACTCTGTCCATTGTACTGCACTGCCATGATAGGTGCCCTCAAAGGAAAGTTTCATATTCTGATTCTCATCCTTCCTTCCCTTGAATCAAGGCATAGGGTGCTCAGCTTTCAAGTCCCCAAGAGAAACTTGGTGAGGAGAAATAGCAGTGGTAAAAGACTTTGGCTTGCCTCGTATACTCGTATATGATGAAAGATGATAAAGATTCCTGCTTCCAGCATGCTCAGAAAAAAATATGTTCCTGCTGGCTTCCAGGCTAAATTATTTTATATCATGTTTTAATTATTTAACAATTCATAGCGAGTGATTTATAATGTGTCTGACACAGAAACCCAAAAGAAGAGATGTGAAATAATTTGACTTTGTAAGTGAAATAAAGAACAATGTAGTATTGGCAAGTTCATACCTGAGGCTTAAGCTAGAGAGTCTCATGACTGCTTGCAGCTAAATATTTGAAGGAGGGTGTTCTGGCTGTGTTCAAACACTGAATGGGACTCCCGCTTGTTTTGTAAATTTTGGGTCATCATTGAAGTCTCTGAGTAGGAGGAAATGCTACCCATTCTTCTAGTGCAGGACTATGAAGGAACAGAATTATTTCACATTTATCTATGTTTAGTCTTTTTGAGGAATTTTTATAGTTTTCCATTGGGGCTATACCAGTTTGCAGTCCTACCAAAAGTGCACAAGGGTTAATTTTTCTCCAAGTCAAAGGAACCCCAACACTTGATGTTTGTTGACTTTTTTATTACAGCCATCTGACAGGTGTGGGGTGATAACTCATTTTGGTTTTAATTTGCATTTCCCTGAGGGATGGTGATGTTGAGCATCTTTTCGTGTGTCTTTTGGGCATCTGTATGTCTCCTTTGAAGAAATGTTTTTGTTTTGTTTTGTTCTGTTTTCATGTTCTTTGCTCAATTTCAATAAGATTGTTCATTTTTTTTGTTATTGAGATGTATAAGTTTCTTATATATTTTGAATATCAACCCCTTGTTGTATATATCATTTGTGAGTATCTTCTCTCTTTTACTAGGTTGCATTTTTGCTTTGTTGAAGGTACCTTCACTGTGCAGAAGCTTTTTAGTTTGATGAAGTCTTATTTTGTTTATTTCTGCTTTTGCTTCCCATGCTCAAGGGGATGTATCCAAAAAAATATTAGTCACACTGATGTCAGATAGTTTACTTCCTATGTTTTCTCCTAAGAGCTTTATGGTTTCAGGCCTTATATTTAAGTCATTAACCAATTTTGAGCTTATTTCTGTACACAGTGAAAAAGAATGTCAAGTTTCATTTTATTTTACATGCATCTATCTAGTTTTCCCAACACTATTTGGTAAAGAGATTGTCATTATTCCATTGTATACTTTTACTTCCTTGCTCATAGTTTAGTCAACCATATAAGTAAGGATTTATTTCTGGGTTCTCTATTCTGTTCCATTGATCTATGTGTCTGTTTTTGTGCCAGTACAATATTGTTTTATTAAAGCTTTGGGTATTTATCAAATGAAAATGAGAACACTAATTTGAAAAGATATGTGCACCCCCATGTTCACTGCAGTATTATTTACAATAGTCAAGATATGGAAGAAACCTAGGTATCCATTGACAGATAAATGGATAAAATAAATGTGATACACACACACCCACACACACACACACAAACACACACATATAAGCACATATATACAACATATATACATATGTGTGTATGTACGTATGTGTGTGTATATATGTATATGTTTGTGTGTGTGTGTGTGTATGAGGATTGTCCAGAAAAAATCCAGCCATTAATGCCTTTATTTTTCATATTTCATTTTTCATATTTCATGGATGGATATTTTCTAGACTATATATATATGTGTGTGTGTGTGTGTGTGTGTGTGTGTGTGTGTGTGTATACTGTCCAGAAAGTGTGTATGTATCTCCAGAAAAAATCCAGCCATTGTCAGTATAACAAGAACAATTCTGCAGCTGAGTACTTTCCAGATAGCCCTCATTGTAACAATAAAAAAAGAATAAATCTTGCCATTTGCAACAACATGGATTGAACTAGAAGTTATTATGCTAAGTGAAATAAATCAGGCAGAGAAAGACAAATATAGTATGGTTTCACTTATTTGTAGAATCTTAAACAAAACAAAACAAATAAACAAAACCAAACAAAAACAGACCCATAGAAACAGAGACCAAAGGGATTGTTACCAGAAGGGGCCAGGTAGATGGATAGGTGAAAAGGGGAAGAGGAATGTAGTCAATAATATTGTGATAAGTTTGAATCATGACATATGATTAGTAGAGCTAGTGTAGTGATCACATTTAAGGTACAAAAATGTCAAATAATTATATTGCATACCTGAAAATAATATTACCAATATAATATTGTATACACACTATATTTAAAATTTTAAAAATCCACATACTCATATGAGTGGACCCATGAGATTCAAACCCATAGTGTTCAAGGTTCAACTGTATTAATCTTATTCTCTATGGTTAAAGCTTTTGAATCCTATTTCAAGTATACCTTTCTTACTACAAGATTATAAAGATATATTCTATGTTTTATTTATTAATTTTATTATTTAGTTTTTGCTTTTCAAATATAGAATAACAATCTAAAAAAAGAATTAGTTCACATTTACTTTTGCAGTGTAACATAAATATCTAGCCTGGTCCTTGCAATTAGTGAATACAGACATTCTAGGTAGTTGCTGTCCCTTCCTGGCTTGGTTTACACTCAGTTGTTCGATTAAATCTGGTAGTTACAGACTTTAGTGTGCTAGAAGTCAGGACATGAAAATTCGAATCTTAACCAAGTTTCTTGTCTTCTTTAGCCCTTGGTTTCCACATTAGAACACAAAGAGGTAGAGTAATACTATCTAATGGCCTTTCAATTTCTGACAGGCTCCTTTGGTCCACCATTGTACTCTTATGCAATATTTTTGAAACACTTTATTTTAATTTTAAAAAATTATACAAGTATTACAAGTTTATTGTACAAAAATAAGAAATATAAACAATAAAATAAAAAATAATGTATAGAATTTTTCCTTTTAGAGGCAAGTACTGTTAAAATTGAGTGCTATCTACCATTCTGAACTTTCTCCTAGGCACTTATCTATGCTTACATGCTGTGTATATATTTTTTTATTTTTAAAATGGAATCATAGTAGACAGACCATTTTGTAATCTACTTTTTTTTTTTACTTCACAATGCATCATGAATATTGTTCAGAGGTTGAAAATTTATGCCACTTTTCATGTTGTGTATTTGAAACTAGGAGATCTCTGTTCTCTCTCTCCATACAGGTTCATACTAAAGAGACTTTTCACCCATTCTTTAAAATTTCACCAACTCCCTCTTTGTTTATTCCCACTAGTGTAGTTGTTAACTTAGAAAAATTTGGGGAGTCATACATATTAATGAGCAAGTTTACAATACTTAAAAAAGAAGTATCCCTCTTTTATTTCTTGGGCCTAGGCACTTCTGGTTTTCCTTCACATCCTGTTCTTATAGGGACACTAGATGAGAATGCAGAACCTGCCTTTTAGCTATCCTCTTAACTCTCTTTCTTCTTTCTGTCATTCATGTATGTGGAAGGTTTTTCATTCTCATCCATAAAACTGGTTAGGTAAAAGTATCCAAGCCCATTTTTGCAGATTCAAGAGAGGGGGAAATGCAGCAATTCAGCCTCAAACCTGCATTACTTTCTCTAAACCATAGCTCTACATTGGGTATTATAACAATCTCGCCTAATTGAGTACAATTAGTTCTTATTTCCCATCTGGCTAGTGATCTTTGTGGGTGCTTTTCATTTGTCAGAATTTTGGAGAAGTACAACAGATTAATGATATTCTGATCTTTAACAATGTTGATTTATGTCAAGAACTAGATTTCTACATTGTCATTTGAACTGGCTACAGGATATTTTACTGTAAAGATGTTCAATGGTTATTTAACCAATTCTCTGTTATTAGACACTTAAAATTTTTATTTTTCTCAGAGTATAAGAGCTACATGTTGAAAATTACAAAATGCTGATAAAACAAATCAAACAAGGCCTAAATAAATAGAAATAAATACCACGTTCATGGGTTGAAAGTATCAGTATAGTAATTATGTCAATTTTTCCAAAATTGATATACAGGTATAATACGATTCCTATAAAAATTCCAGCAAGATATTTTGTGTGTACAAAAAAATGATTATTCTAAAATGTGGATTAAATAACAAACTAAAACAGTAAAACAATTTTGAAAAAGAATTATAAAATGGGATAAATCATTTTATCAGCTATGAAGTTTTCCTATATAGAGAGCTATAGTAATTAATACTGGGTGGTATTGACTGAGAGACAGAAATACAGATCAATGGAAAAGAATACAAAAACCAGAAGTAGACACACACAAATATGCTCAACTGACTTTTCACAAAGGTATAAAACAAGTCAATGGAAGATGAATAACCTTTTCAACAAATGGTGCTGGAGCATGTCACATTCCGCATGACACAGGCGGTGGAAGAATGGGAAGGGCGGCAAAAGGTAAATAAATACAGCAGCCAAAAATAAGTTTCAAGTGGGGCCAAAGGGCTCCAGCCTCATGGACTGAAAAAAGTCGTGAATCGTTTCACCACGTAACTTTTATTGGTGATTATACAAGGTGTGTAAGGTGTGTATGGGGAAGTAAAAACCTTCCTTTTTCCAAGATCTGAGATTATCACACTTTAGGGTTGTCACCAAAAGTCCCCATTGTGTTCCACCATGTATTATGCCTTTACACATACATATATATCCCCAAGGCAAGGTGTACATTAAGGGAGGGAATGGTTGAGCTCGTTCCATCAGATCAAGGAGGGAATGGTTAAACTCATCCCATCAGATCTCAGGCTAAACTGTAGTGGGAAGCAAGTCAGCCAGGGGGCAAGGGATTAACCTCAGATCGTGAGGAGTTGTGCCTCACCTCTGTAGAGCCCAAACTCTCTGCTGATGGCCCCTATGCGACTGTGCCTGTCTTAGGTTGTTCCTCCCTTGAGGAATCTTACCATCATTGACTAACCAGCCATCCTCCAGGGTGATATGAGGTATTCTATGCCCCCTTGGCCTCCACACTTAGCTCCTGCCTTAGGAAGTCATAGGGAATGCATGAGGGGACAAACAGTTTGGCAGTTGTAATGCAATAGGAGCAACTGGATATTCATAGGCATAAATAAATAAATAAATAAACTTTTACCTAAACTCTTACCTTATACAAAAATTAACTCAAAATGTATCACAGACTTAAATCTAAAACATAAAACTCTTAAACTTTTAGGAAAAAAATGGTATAGGACAAAATCATTAGGATCTAAGGCTAAGTAAAGAATTCTTGGAAGTGACACCAAAGTATTATCCACCAAAAAATTTTTGATAAATTAGATCACATCAAAATTATAAAATTTTTGTTCTGTAAAAGTGCATATGAAAATGATAAAATAAAAAAGAAAGACACTGCAAACTAAGATAAAACATTTGTGAACCACACATCCAAAATAAGAGTTAACTTCTGTGGCATCTCATCAGCAATAACAAAACAACTTGAATGAAACATTATCCAAATACCTGCTCTTTATGTAATCTCAAATTTCACCAGTAGCAGATTAATTTTGGCATGACAACGTTAAGAGATCCACTGACCCACTCCCCAGGGAAACTTATGCACATTATTTTAAAACAACCATTAAAAACTCTGTAAATGGTCCTAAGGGCAAATGGCAAATGAAACAACTAGTCAAGAAAATATAAAAACATGAAGCAAGAAAGTGAAGAATTGGGATAATTGAACTGAGTCCACTTCCTTTCATCTTATTCCCAGATTAACAGAGTGAAGACTCTACTCTAAACAGCAGCAGACAAGAACACAGGGCTCCCTCTTTCCTCAGCTATCAGTCAGAAAGCATTCTTCCCTAGAGGAACAAGACATCAGCGTTTTTCACTTTGCCTCCACATGTTTGGTGCTGAGGCTAAATACCAAGAAAATTTAGTCTAAAGGTGGAGGTTCCATTCTGCTAACATCCACTAGTAAAATGCAGGCTTTACCTTAAGCATGATATGTTAAGAATACTGAAGCACTAACAGCTTTTCCCCAACATGTGAAGTGGTGGTTCAACACCAGGAGGATCAAGATGAGAAGACCTCAAGCTACTGCCCAACCTCCCCACCACCAGTGAGCACTCAGCTTATTGAATGGGAATATCATTCAGAGAGATTTTTGCCATTGTCTGCAGGTCCAGAGCCCTAGTTCAGAGTTTCTGCTTGGTTGGAGAAACAGGACCTAAAATAGTTAGCTCCTAATCTTTTTTCAAGAGAACTGACTTCATTTGTAAGAGTTTGGAAAAGTCTAAAACTAAGATTGCTTTCAAAACCAATGAGGTTGTGGTGAAGGGAATTGAAAGTAGATTTATATGAGGGTTTTCCAGAAAAAAATCCAGCCATAATGCCTCTATTTTTTATATTACATGGCTGGATATGTTCTGGAGAGTGCCTCATACATCTAATGAAGATAGGGAGTTCCCTGATGGTGTAGCGGCTTAGGGCTTCAGCGCTGGTGCTGTCAGTGCTGCGGCCTGGGTTCGATTCCCAGTCAGGGAGCTACCCACATACCAAAAAAAAAAAAAAAAAAAGCAAAAAAAAACAAAACAAAACATCTAATGAAGATATAGCCTGAAGTATAGACTGGCTAGGTTGGAAGAGAGAACTGGGGAGGAAGACTGATAGGAGGAGTTCTGCTTAAATTAGAAAAAATATCTAACACTGATCACTGGAACTATTCCATAAAAAGAATCAATTTTATCTCATTAGTTTGTAAATAAATTTTATGCTCTATTACATTGTTATAAACAGCAGAGCAATAGGGGAGCAAGTAGCAGAGCTTAATAGATTGATGTGATCAGAGAAAAAGTTGGAAGAGAGCCCTACAATTACCACTATCATCTCTTGATGACTATGGACACACCCTAAGTTTCAATTCCCTGAGGAACAATAGCAGAGATTTAAAATTATAGAGAGTTGAAAGGAAATAGACCACTAACATAATCCAGCCATTCACTGAACAAGTAAACGAGTCAATAATAATAACAAGCCTTAGGGAGGACAAGTACACAGAATTGCTACAATGTATTATCTAAAATACCCATTTCCCAACAACAAAAAAATTTTACAAGAGACGCAAAGACATGGGAAAGTAGGACCGATACTGCAGAAAAAAAGAGAAAGCAACAGAAACTGTATTTAAGAATGACCAGATGTCAGATTTAAAACAAGATTATTTCAAATAAGTCCTTATAAATAAGTTCACAGAATTAAAGAAAAAGTTGATTAAAAAGTAGAGAAGTTATAATGACAATGCTGATCAAAAAGATAATAAAGAGGTGGAAATTTTTAAAAGAACCAAAATTTTAAAAAGAACAAAATGTAAATTATGGACTTGAAAAGTACAGTAACTGAAGTAAAATACTAGAGCAACTCCACAATAGATTTCAATGGCAGAAAAAAGAACGAGCAAACTTGAACATAAACTGATAGATTACACTAGTGGAAAAACACAGAGGGAAAAAAAAAAGAATGAAGAAAAATTAATAGAGCTTCAGAGAAATGTGTGACAACATTGAGAACACCAAAATGCACATGATAAGAGTACCAGATGGAAAGAATAGAAAGATATAGAAAAAATATTCAAAGAAATAATAATCAGAAACTTCTCAAGTTTATTTTTAAAATGGTAACATGCACATCCAGTATGTTCCATAAAGTCCAAGTAAGGTTAACTAAAAAAGACACATAAATGAGCACATCTTGAAAGATATAAAAGAATAATAACTTACCATATTTTTCCAGGGATAAGACAATACTCTAAAGTTGTTAGACCCAAAATTGGAGGTCATCTTATACACAGGAGTAACAAGTTGATATTGAATTTTTGATGTTGAGTTAGAAAAGTAGGGGTTGTCTTATACATGAAGGCATCTTATACACTGAAAAACATGAAAACTTATAAGGAATCCCAATAAGATTAACAGTGAATGTCTCAGCAGAAACAATGGAGGCCAGAAGGCAGTAGGATGATATATTCAAAGTGCTCAAGGAAAAGTACTGTTAACCAAGAATCCCATATCCAAAAAAGAAACTGTTAAAAAATCAAAGCAAAAAAAAAATTTTTCCAGATACACAAAAAATTAGGAAAATTCATTGCTAGTAGACCTGCCTTACGAGAAATACTAAGAAAAGTAAGGTTTATCAGGCTGAACGAAAGTGACCCCAAATGGTCATTTAGTAATGAATTCAAATTAACAAGCCCTTGAAAGTGTACTTATGTGATTATATAGACAGTATTAATACATAGTTTATTTCTTTCTTCTATTAATTCATATAAACAGCAATTATTTAAAATTATATATTGTATATACTCTAACATATACTATATAAGATATCATAAAATTATGTATTATTTTTTAAAAATTATTTATATGTAATTATATAACATATAATTGTCTAAAATCATATAAAATGCATTATATTGTATATTACATACTATAAAACTATATATATAAAGTCTACATATACTATTAAACAATTGCTGTTTAAATGAGTTAGGAGAAAAAAGTAGTAAAATATAGTAGTGAATATATATAATTTACACTATATATAAATATATTATATATATATAATGTATTGCCAAGTGAGTAATATACAGAAAATAATGTAAGTGTAATATATTTGCCAATAACAGCAAAATAAGTGGGTGTTATTCACTTTTTTTCCTCATTTTCTCTTCAGACCTTGTCTCCAGAGTAGCCTCAGTCATGAATCTGTACTATAGCAGCAATGGTACAATTACTTAAAACTGAAAGAGAAAAACCCATCTTTGTTGTGGAGGAATTTGGAAAAGGGAATTTTATGGTTAAAATATATATATATATATATATATATATATATACACACACACACACACACACACACACACACACACACACACATATATATATATATCCCTGCACCCCTCTTCTTAGAAAAAAAACTAAACACACACACACACACACACACACACACACATATATATATATTTTTCTCTCACTGATTTTTCTCTGAGGATGTCCTAAAACTTGGAGAGAAAGCTTATCTTTTTAACAGGATTATAGAGAAAAGAGGTCCTGATTATCAAGACAATGCAAGAGAAATTATAGAAAAGAGACCTGGTTAGATGATCCTCTAATTGTGTATATGAATTAACAGAAGTCCCAAGTACACTTCTGAGCTGTGCATGTATGGGAGAGACCCAAAGCAGCATAGCAAATGCTTTCACTACTGATGCAATCCACCACCCAAGTCCCAGAATAACTGTTGAGTGACACATAGATGGTACAGACCAAAAATAGTGTAGCGAAAGCTTTGAAAACTGAAATGGGAATAATTTGCAACAAAAAGCAAGACAGAATTTCAAGGCTGAACCTCCACACGTTGAACTCCACTAAACCAAAAAAACAAAAAAAAATCAACATTTCAAAGAGTATTTTAGCAAGACCCAGAGTCTTACAAGATAATATTCAAAATGTTCAGAAAGTTATTAAATATACAAAGAATTAAGAAAATATGAATCAAGGAAAAAGGCAATCAGCAGATGCCAACCACAAGATGATCAAGATATAAGAATTATCAAAGACATTAAAGGAACTATAATAACTTTATAAAGTACAGATAAAAACTTTAAATTAATAGAAAGATAAATATATTTAATAGATAAATGGAAATTATAAAATGAACCTAACGAAAATTTTAGAACAAAAATGTAATATCTGATTTTAAAAAAAAGGAATCATTGGGGATGTCAGCATCATGATGGCATAAGTAGTTCCTGTTTCTTCTCCCCCCTCCTTTTTTTTAACATCCATAACTGAACAAAACCTCCTCTGCACATTATACCAAGGGTCCTAGGGGATTTCTAGCCCACTAGTGCATCTGAAATAAACAATACCTCAGTGAGGACTGTAGATCCAAGGGAGTTAGTATACCTGACCTAACCTAACCCTTTTACATTGAGGGGGTGGGAAAAGAACCTAGAAAATGCAAAATTGAGCAGATAAACATGGGCAAGAAATAGTTTGTGTTAAGACCAGCCTGCTTGAGTGGAGATATCAGCAAACCATGGGAGTGGAATAGAGACCAATTTGAATGCAGAAGAGAGGGAGGAATTCTCTAAGGCATCCTTCCTCCCCAAGATGACATTTCAAGGGGCTGGGTTTTGAGCAGTAGCAGAAGCAACCTCTCTGGAAGAGGAGGTAGAAAGAGCATTGACCTTTCTCATGGAGAAACTGAAAAGTAAAATTGATTAGTGACTCCCTATTCTAGGGATTCCAGAATATGAAGAGAAAGAGAAAGAAACTGAAAGTATACTTGAAAAAACAATGACTGAAAACTCCTAATCTAAGAGAGGAAACAGACATCCAGTACAGGAATCACACATAGTTCCAAACAAGATGAAAGAGACTGAAACCAAGATACAGAGTAATTAAAATGGCAAAAGTTAAGGACAAGGAGACAACTTTGAAGGCAGCAAGAGAAAAACAAGAAGTCACCTAAAGGAAACTTTATAAGGCTATCAAACTGATTTCTCAGAAAACTCTTATGGGCCAGAGGGAATGGTAGGAAATATTTAAAGTGATGAAAGAAAGAAACCTACCCAAATTTCTATTTATAAAAACAGTAACAGGGACATAAATTACAGCATAAGGAATATAGTCAATAATATTGTAATAACTATGTATAGTGTCAGATGGGTACTAGATTTATCAGGGTGATCATTTCTTAAATAATATAAATGAGTAATCACTATGTTATATACCTGAAATTAATATAATATTGTATGTCAACTGTAATTGAAAAATCAAACAACAAAATAAAGGGACCTACGATGTGGAATATTATACCTGGCAAGGTTACCATTCAGAATTGAAAGAGAAATAAAGACAACCAAAAACTAAAAAAATTTACCATCACTAACCCAACTTTACGAGAAATGTTAAAGGATATTTTTATTTATAAAAGAAAAACCCATAACCAGAAATAAGAAAATGCAGGAAATAAACATATCTCTGGTAAAAGAAAAACATAATAAACACAGTGAATCAACCACTTAAAAAGTTCATATAAAAAAATTCATATGAACATTTAAAGACAACATTATCAAAATTAATTTTAATTACAATGAATAGTCACATGATACATGAAACAAAAATATATAAAAATGACATAAAAATATGAAGCATAGAGTGAGGAAGAAAAATGTAGTGTTTTCAGAATATTTGAACTTAAATGCCTATCATCATTTTAAAAAACTGCTACAGTTATAGATGCATATATAATAAATCTCATGGTAACCACAAACCAAAAACCTACAAAAAATAGAATAGATAAAAAAATGAAAATCCTATATGCTACCTACAAGAGAGTCACTTTAAATCAAAAGGCATAGACAGATTAGTTAGCAAAAATTACATAGGTTCTAGGTGTACAGTTCTTCATTGTCTATGTGTTGCATAGTGTTCTCACCACACAGAGTCATTTCTCCTTCCGGTATATATTTTAATCCTCCTCCCTCCTTTCACACCCCTCCCCCTTTCCCTCTGGCAACTACTAAACTGTTGTCTGTGTCCAAGAAGAGACCATGTAATAATGCATTTAAAGTCGTTAATAAATGTCATCTTACAAGCACAATAAAAAATAAAAAAAAAAGACATAGACAGACTACAATTGAAGAGATGGAAAAAGATATTCCAAGCAAATAGAAATGAAAAGAAAGTTCATGTACCATACTCATATCAGACAAAACAGACTTTAAAACAAAGAATGTAAAAGGAGACAAAGGACAACATTATATAATGATAAAGGGGTCAATCGAAGAAGAGGCTATAATAATGGTAAATATCTACACACCCAATATAGGAGCACCTAAGTATATGAAGCAAATATTAATGGATATAATGACAGACATTAGCAGTAATACAACAATAGTAGAAAATTTTAATACCACTACTTACCTCAATGGCTAGATCATCCAGGCAGAAAATTAATAAGGAAATAATGGCCTTTAATCATATTAGATCACATCAACTTAATAGGCATGAACACATAATACAACAAATAAACAATGTATTATAGAATTGTATACCTAGAACCTATGTAATTTTTACTAATCAATGTCACCCCAATAAATTTAACAATAAAAAATTAAACATTTTTAGAACATTTCATAACCAAACTGCTGAATACACTTTTTTGTCAAGTGCACATGGAACATTTCCAGGATACATCACATTTAGGCCACAAAACAAGCCTCAAGAAATTCAAGAAGATTAAAATTAAACCAAGCTTCTTTTCTGGCCACAAAGGCACAAAAATTCAAATCAACTACAGGGAGAAAATTGGAGAAACAAAAAAAAACAATGACATCAAATATGTGGTTGTTAAATAGCACACTACTACAATCTAATGGATCAAAGAGGAAATGAAGCGGGAAATAAAAAACTACCTTGAGACAGATGAAAATGATCACATAACTTTCCAAATTTAAAGGATGCAGAAAAACAGTTCTTAGAGGGAAGTTCATAGCTATACAGGCTTACCTTAAGAAACAAGAAAAATCTCAAATAAACAATCTAACTTTGTACCAAAGGGAACTAGAAAATGAAGAACAAATAAAACTCAAAATTAGTAAAAGGAAGAAAATAGTAAAGATCAGAGTAGAGATGAATGAAATAGAGCTGGTTCTGTAAAAGGATAAATAAAATTGACAAACCTAAAGACAAAATTATCAAGAAAAAAGGAGAGAGAATACAAATAAATAAAATCAGAAATGAAAAAGGAAAGATTACAACCAACACTATGGCAATACAAAGAATAATTAAAGAATATTATGAACAATTATATGCCAACAAATTAGACAACCTAGAAGAAATGAATAAATTTCAAGAAACATACAATCTTTAAAAAACTGAACCAGGAAGAAACAGAAAATCAGAACAGACAGATTACTAGCAATGAAATTGAATCAGTAATTATAACATTCCCAAAAAACAAAATGCCAGAACCAGATAGCTTCATAAGTGAATTCCACCAAACATGTGAATAAGAATTAATACCTATCCTTTTTAAAAATATTCCAAAAACACAGAAGAGGAAGAAACACTTCCAAACTTATTCTAGGAACCCAGCATTACCCTGATATCAAAACCAGACAAGACACTACAAAAAAGAAAATTACAGGCCAATATCCCTGAAGAACATGGATGCAAAAATTCTAGACAAAATACTAGCAAACCGAATTTAAATACTTTAAAAATATTATACACCATGATCAAGTGAGGTTTATACCAGTGATGCAGGCATGGTTTAAAACCTACAAAACAATGTGATACATCATATCAACAAAACCAAGGATAAAAATAATATGATCATCTCAATAGATGCAGAAAAAGCATTCAACTAAATTCAACATCCATTAATAATTAAAACTCTCAACAAAGTGGGTTCAGAAGGCACTTACATTAACATAACAAAGGTTATATAGAACAAGCCCATGGCTAAAATCATACTCAGTGGTCAAAAGCAGAAAGCTTTTCCTCTAAGATCAGGTGTAAAACTAGTATGCCAAGTATCATCACTATTAAGTGTAGTATTGGTAGACCTAGCCACAGTGAACAGACCAGAAAAATAAATAAAAGGCATCCAAATTGTAAAGGAAGAAGTAAAGCTGTCACTATTTGCAGATGACATGATATTATCATATGAAATCCTAAGTAATCCAGCAACAATAATAGAATTAACATATAAATTCAACAAAGTTGCAGAAAACAAAATTAATATACAGTAATATGTCACATTTTTATACACTAATAATGATCAGAAATAGAAATTAAGAAAACAATCCCATTTCAACTACATCAAAAAGAATAAAATTCTAGCAAATTTAACTGAAGTAGTGAAAGACTTGTACTTGGAAAATTATAAAACATTGAAGAGAGCACAAATAAATGAAGGATATATTGTGCTCATGGATTAGGAATATTAATATTGTTAAAATATCCATACTACCCAAAGCAATCCAGATATTCAATGCAATTCCTATCAAAATGCCAATGACATTCTTCTCAAAACTAACAAAAGTAACCCTAAAACTTACATAAAACCACAAAAGACCATGAATAGTTCTTCTTCCTAATCTTGAGGAAGAAGAACTAAGTTGAGAGTATCACACACTCTGATTTCAAACTATATTATAAAGCCATAGTAATCAGAACAGCATAGTACTGGCACAAAAATAGACATATAGGTCAATGGAACAGAATAGAGAGCACAAAAATAAAACCTTACTTTTGTGTTCAACAAATATACAAGAAAGAAGATAATAGTATACAATGCAGAAATTAATCTCTTCAGTAAGTAGGGTGGAAAAACTGGACAGATACATGCAAAAATATAAAATACCACATGGTCTTACACCATATACAAAAATAAACTAAAAATGGATTAAAGACTTAAATATACAAACTAAAACCATTAAAACCATAGAAGAAAACATAGGTAATGAACTCTTTGACATCAGTCTCAGTAATAACTTTTTGGATATGGCCCCTCAAGCAAGGGGGACAAAAGCAAAAATAAGCAAATGGTATTTCATCAAACTGAAAAGCTTCTGTACAGCATATGAAACCATCAACAAAATGAAGACAATTCACTGAAAGAGAGAATATATTCACAAGTGATATATCCTATAAGGGATTAATATCAAAAATATATATAAGAAACACATTCAACTTAATGACAAAAAAATCCAATAAAAAACGGGAAGAGGACATGAATAGACATTTCTCCAAACACAGAGAGATGGCCAACAGATATATGGGAAGATGCTCAGTAGCACTAATTATCATGGAAATACAAATCAAAATCACAATGAAATACCATCTCACACCTGTCACAATGTTTATTATCAAAAAGTCAACAAATACAAAATGGTGGTGAAGTGTGGAGCAAAGGGAACCTCTGTGCACTCTTGGTGGGAGTGTAAATTGATGCAGCCACTACACAAAACAGTATGGACATTCCACAAAAATCTAAAAATAGAACTACCATGCCACCCAGAAATTCCACTTCTCATTTATCCAAAGAAAATGAACACACTAACACAAAAAAATGTATGCACCCTTATGGTACTTCCAGTGTTATATTCAATAACCAAGATTGAAAGCAACTTACATGTCCATCGATGGTTGAATGGATAAAGATGTGGTATGTAACACAATAAACTATTACACAGCACTAAATAATGAAATATTGCCCTTTGTACTAACATGGATGGACCCAGAGACTATTATGCTAAGTGAAGTAAGTCAGATAGATAAAGAAAAATACTGTATGATTTTAATTATACGTGGAATCTTTAAAAACCAAAATAAACTGGGAGTTCCCTGGTGGTGTAGTGGCTTAAGTCTTCGGCCCTGGCACTGTCAGTGCTGCGGCCTGGGTTCAATTCCTGGCCAGGGAACTACCCACATACAAAAAACAAACAAACAAACAAAAAAGCCAAAACAAACAAAACACAGCAAAAACAGACTCATAGAAACAGAGATCAAACTCTTGGTTGCTATAAAAATGGCAAGTGGGGGGATGGGTAGAAAGCATAATGGTGAATATAGTCAATAATACTGTGATAACTTTGCATGGTGACATGTTTACTAGATTTAATATGGTGATCACATTGTACGGTGATCACATTTATACGAGTATAAATTTTAAATCACCACTGTACACCTAAAACTAATATAATATTGTATGACAATTGTACTTAAATTTAAGAAAAGAAACCTTTTAGATAACCTCAAAAATTATCCAATCAGTAGAGCACAAAGAAAACAGATTTTAAAAATGAATTGAG